>JASDQU011444463.1:0-21390 GCA_032191745.1 Picea mariana
TCATTTTTTCTACTAGGGAGATCTTAGTTTCCTTCAAGTTTGCTTCAATATCTTCTTTAGTATAAATTTTACCACCCTGTGTAATGGAAATCCACTCCAATTCTTTCATGAAATAAAATGTCATAAAGAATATTTAACTTCCTCTCTCCACAAACACTTCACACATTGCAATCAATTATTGTAATATATCAACCTTTCTACCCCAACCTCCTTTTATCTATTTGAACCTATTATTTGAGGGAAGATTACCCTTCTCCCTTTTATGTTCATTCATGTAAGTGTGCTTCCTAATAAATGTATGAAAGAAAATGACAAAGTTGAAATGAAATGGAATTTTCATTTCAAAGTTTAAATGGATTTATGAAATTTGCTTGCTCTCCAAACACTGACATGAAATGAAATTCTCCATTTATGAAACTTCTTCTAGCCAAGAAACACAATGAATGGACACTCTTTTTTTATAAGATAACTAAAATAAATGGATATAGGAATTTCCTCCTCAAGGGAGTATTGGAATTCCATATCCATATCTACTTCCTAATTGGTTTGTATTATACAAAAAACTTCAAATTGAGCCTTGATGTCCATGTACAAATAGGGCACTCTAAACAAAAAAGTTGTTTTCACCCTAGTCATTCTTAATTTATCACATAAATTAAGTTCAAATTCTTCATACTCTATTGTTTTTGTATCATATAAATTATATATCCTTGAAATTCTCACAATGTTTTAAGAATAGTCCATCTCATAGTTCCAATGTAAGTTCAATATCCATATATTGATTTGTATTGGTACAAAAGGCTTCACATTGGACCTTGATGTCTATGTACATATATGGAACCAAAGAAAGTGGTTTTCACCCTTCCCTTTAACTTCTCACACTGTTTTAATGTTTTAAAAATAGTCCATTTCATTACATTCCAATGTAATGTTCATAATTTATGTTTCTGCATTATTATTATTTTTTTTTTAATTTATAATAAACTTAAAAATAATTTTGATTTTTAACTTTGAGATTTATGATTAGTATGTAAATTAAATTTCCATTATAAATTTCATTTAACAAGTTATATTTTACATTTAGTTGTGATTTAATTTTTTTTTWGTATCTATGTACTTTAAACTTAAGACCTCTTTGAAAATTTTCACTTGTATTCTTAACACTTCATCTATTAAATATTCAATGAACTTCTATTAAATATTGAATGAAATTTAATGATATTTAACTAAATAGTATCTATGTACTTTAAACTTARTACCTCTTTGAAATTTTTCACTTGTGTTCTTAACACTTCATCTATTAAAAATTCAATGAACTTCTGTTAAATATTCAACRAAATTTAATAATATTTAACTAAATAGATCATGTTCAAGTTTTTCAATTTTTATATGATTGAGTATGGTAATCTRTCTTTAATTTTGATTAAATTGATTACATTGTGTTAATCTAAATAATGTTATTTTTCATTATATGATTCSAAAAATATCCAAGAAAATAAGATMATGTATCTAACATATTTTTAAATCCAAGAAAATTTAGAATCAWCRTGATCTAAAGTTTAAACATAAAKAAGATCATGTAAGCATATTTTTAAATCWAAAATAGTTCTATTTCAYGCTCATGATMTAAACTTAAATAAGGTCATATATTTAACATATTTTTAAATCCAAGTGGAAATTTAGAATCTTCCCTCTTTCTGATGCAGGATAGATTCTGTTATCATATAATCAAATGCTAGATTTCAAAATTACCTGCATCATGATCTAAACATAAATAAGATTGAATGTATCTAGCATATTTTTAAATCTAGAAAAGTTAGTTCGTGCTCATAATTTAAACTTAATTAAAAGTGTATCTAGCATATTTTTAAATCTAGAAAAGCTAGTTCATGCTTGGTAAGAAACTAGTGAAGAGTTTGACAATATATCCAAAGAAATAAGAGGAGGTTGAACCTTCCCCATTATTTCCCTTCAAATATATACCATTTTAGAAGACGATAAACTTATATAGGAGTTCTATATTTCAAAACGATTGATCGAAGCGTTGAAACATTATATAGAGACTGGTTGAGTAACCCTTCTATGAATAGAAAAGGATTAATTAAAAATTTGATAAAAAAAACTTCAATTTTGTTACAAGTACATATTTCAACTACTGAGTAAAGCCTCAAAAATTTGTAAGATGTTGTGCAAGCAACAATAGTAAGGACAATACAAGATAGCACATGTATTTGTGTCTAGAAGTCGTAGCTATATATTATATAAACAATTCATGTGGAGGAATAGGTATATATATCTTGTTTTTATTTTTCAACTAAAGCTTATATTAAACTAAAGCATCAAACAATTGTAGATTGATGTGAAAGCTCAAAAATACTAACCTGATCTAATAAATGTATTTTTGTCTAAATCTTAAGTACATATTCTAAACCGTTGATGTAAAGAAAGGGGACTCAAAAATTTATATTGTGCACATGCATCATTCAAAAGGGAAAAAACTTAGAAGAGAATTTTTGCAGCAATCTGTAATGTAACTAAAATTTTTGAAAAATATTAGAAAAAAAAAAGCATGTTCGACACAAATAAGCATCAACACTTATATATTAAAATCTCAACATAAAAACAAACTAAAAATCACAAATGTGAAGTGTACATACATTTAAGAATCATCATGAATAGACATATCCTTCTTAGGTATGGATGCATCCTCCTCAATCCTAGTCTTCGACGTTCTCTTCTTCACATTATCTTCAAGCACAGTCTTAGGCACTCTCTTCTCCAGGTTTCCCTGTAACACATTTGAAAATTAAAATTAAATGATTTTAACACATTAAATCGTAGCTTTAAATTTTGAAACATGTAATACCTGTAATGTGCCAAGCTCAATATCATCAACCACATAAGAGGATGAAATTTCCATAGTTGGTTGAGTCATGGTCTTACCCATCAGAACTTGAGATTCAAAAAATTATATATTGTAAGACATTTTTATTTTAAATTAATAATTTAAATGACATTGCAATTTTCATATAACTGAATTTGTTTTCAACATGCAATTATACATGTGAGCTCCCACCCTCTTCAAACTCTCCCAATGAGAATTGCAACAAGCATGCCCATGTAGTGGGAGATAGAATGAGAATCTATGAACAATGAAACTAAGAATTTTAGAGTTCAATGTGTTCACATTAATACAAAAACATAAACTTCTTGTATATTGATTCTTCAACAAGGTGTGAAGATTGGACAACTGAAGTGCTCATATATGGATATTTTTAAACACATACCTGATTCAACCCATCCAAATTTAAAATTGATGAATCAAGTCCCCTATTTATTGGAGATTCATTTAACATATGACCAAACTTCAATTAATGACGATAACAAATCAATTATTTCTAAAGATACAATGATATGTATCTAGATCTATAATTACAAGAAAACTATCCTCAAATGCATGAACACTTTATTAACTGTAACACATACCAATCCAATGTTTGTTTCATCATTCTGAATTAACTCCTTCCAACCATTGAAAAAAAAAAATTCACACTTCTGTATATCTTCTATGGACATGGAATCTATCTCTTCATCTTTTTTGTAAACAAAATTGGCTCGAGAAATGGCTTCAGCTCTCTGACGGTTCAAACTAACATCAACACCATAAAATATGATTACAAATTTTCTCCAATTGCATTATTGGCCTCCTTGCCAACATTTGATGTAGCTCACATCTATGAATGTGAGGAAAATGCCCCTATTGGATGAGATACCAAAGGTAGTGGAGGCCGCTGCAATGTTGCATTTAGATATGCCCATTTTCGATCATATCTGTTGGAGTTATTTCACACACACCTAGGATTTATTTTTCCTAAGGTTTTTCCTTATTTATTAGTCATTATCCAGTCTCCTATATTTTAGGGGAGAATATTCCACGTGGAGAATATTCTCTTTCAGTTGACACTTCAGTTTGACTAGTTGAATTGAGTCTAGATGTTGCATTGGTTTTGTCACCATGCCAATGCACACTTTCCTTGGTATCATCACAATATTGAAGCATTACCCTTGATTCCTTTATCTACTCCTCACTACACTTTGTTCAGTCAGTTAACTGAAGACTAGTTCACTAGTTAACTCAACTAGGTGGCAGTTCACCCCCGTAACTGCCTAAGAGACTAGACTAGGTGGAAGTTCACTCCCGTAACTGCTGTTGTGTGTCCAAATCACTCTAGACCACCACTATGGTGCATTTTTTCTCCTCCAATGTGCATTCATTGAGTTATACAGAGTATATCATGTGTAAATTATTCATTATTCATTACAGTTAATGGGAGTTATTTTATTCTTTCTCTCCTTCTTCTTCTTTCTCAATTTATCTCTTCAAATGTGTGTAGTATTTTATAGCTAGATCTATTCTATGCAGTTTCAACACATTTACATGGTATCAGAGCTGACGAACTGGTAAGAAAAAGCTACATCAAATTATTTTTCCAGGTACTAAAAATTGAAGACAACAAAAAGATGGATTTCCAAAAAGAATTCATTCTTACACCTTACAATTACTTTGCATGGAAGGAGAAAATAGTCATACATATCTGAACCAAAGGATTGTATAGGTTAACCTTGAATACAGAAACAAAACCTACATCAGCCATAGAAAAATCGAAGTACTTAAATCGAATGGATGAAGCATTAAGAACAATTTGTAGTCTTATTTCTCTCGATCTCCTTTTTCACAATCTTCTTGTAAGACTCCCAATGAAGCTTGAACCACCTTGGAAGGGATCTTTGGAAAAAATGATGAGATGAGGGGACACATGCTGGAGGTGGAATTTCTCACATTGGATCCAAAAATATTCGACAATATCCAAGATTTATTTACAAAATTCAAGGATTTACTGTCGCAACTCAAAGCTTGCGAAGTTGATAAATCTAAGGAGGACAAACAAATGGTTCTCACCATTCTCTCCAAACTTGGAAATGAATTCTATTTGTTTGTGTCCACATTCCATTTATCCAGATTCACCTCTGAAGCCGCCTGGAAGATGCCTTCTCTTAAGGACTTTATCGAATCCCTGACACAAGAGAAAACCAAGCTCATCAACATCGGAAAAATCAAAGGCCCAAAGGCGCATGCACTTACTGTGCAAGATGGCAGCCATCAATATAAAAAATACAAATATAAATGAAAAAGGAAAACTCATGCAAATATGAAGAAGGAAGGGTACTCAAAACCCTTCACCGATGCCTCCAGATCCAAAGGGGAAAATGGAAGAAAAGGGGAGAAATGCACATACTGTCACAAAGGATTCCATACAGAATCCACATGCATACAAAAAAATATATATATTGTGACTCAAATACTTCAGCAAAAAACCTTGGAGATCACATCCCCGAGGGTGCCAAGAAGAAGAAGCCAAAAGATCAGAATCCCAAGAAAGGCAATTCTAGCCATGCCTTGATTTCCACCAAATCCTTTCTTGATGCTTGGATCATAGATTCAGGAGCATCACATCACATGGCTTCCTCAAAAGAAGTCTATTATTCATTGGATGCATGAAAAGGTCATCCTATTCTGATGGGGGAAAACTCTTCTGTCGAAGTCACCGGCAAAGGAAGGATTGAACTCACCAACAGAAGCTTTGAGAATGTGTTGCACGTTCCCAAATTTCCGTCAACCTTCTCTCTGTGTATCAGATGGTGAATTCTGACACTTGAAAGAAAGTCATATTCACACCAAATGTCGTGGACATCTATGACATGTAAACCAACTCCAGGGTTGCTACCGATGAGGTAAATCATCAATCTAGATTGCATACATTTTTTGAATTGATTGAACCAGACTCTGCTTTATTGCTTACCCATGCTGATGAAAGTAGTAGGATATGACACGAAAGGTTTGGACATTTGAATTTCAGATATATGCAACATATTAGCAAGAAAATATTGGTTGATGGTTTACCAGACATCCATTTGTCCAAGGGAGTATGTGAGGGATGTGTTCTTGGAAAACATCCTCAAGAGAAATTCGACAAAGGAAAGTCTCAGAGAGATTCTGCACCTTTAGATATGATCCATAGTGACCTTATGGGTCATTTTCCACATCCATCTATCAGCAAAGCAAGGTTTGTTCTCATTTTTGTTGATGATTTCTCACGTTTTACATGGATTTACTTTCTCGGGCAAAAATCTGAGGGCTTTCAACACCTCAAAGATTTCAAATCCCTGGTTGAGACATAGTCCGAAAAGAAAATCAAAGTCCTTCGAACTGATAATGGGGGAGACTATGTCAATCATGAGATCCATAATCTTTTCCATGAGGCAGGGATTCAGTTGCAACACATAGTTCCCTATACTCCACAACAAAATGTAGTTGTTGAGTGGAAAAAAAGATCTCTAAAGGAGATGGCATCTTGCATGCTGCATGAAAATTCACTACCACAGAGACTATGGGAAGAAGCACTTAATTGTGCAACATACATCCAAAATAGATCTCCCCATAAATATGTCAAGGATAAGACCCTCTATGAGGCTTGGAGCGGCCTCAAACTGAAAGTGACCCACTTTTGTATTTTCGGTTCATGTGCATGGGCTCGGATTCCCTCTGAAAAGAGGAAAGCACTTGATCCACAGAGAATTGAGTGTATTTTTATTGGATACCCCGAAGTTGTGAAGGGATATAGAATTATTGATCTTTCCTCACCAGCTCATCATTAGGCGCAGTTTCCAATTCAAGGAAAGTGTCTCGCATGTGTTAGTGATATTTCTTGTCCTGGGCACAAGAGTATTCGGGTCTGCAAGATGCATGAGAAGCGTCCGAAAGCAGCAGGGGAAAATCTCGTTTTAAGGTTTCCAAGTGCGTAAAAGGGGGAAGTTATGTTGTCGACGGCCCAGATTCATTCATCAGGGATGATCAACAGTCATCGGGATATCGGGGCTACCAATTTAACCGATGTATAGCGACAGAGAAAGCGTCGATATTTCAAGACTAAATCTGGGTCGTCCGATCCAGTGACACATAGCGTGAGATCAAGTCGACATATCAGCATTCAGGAGTTTGATAGGTGAAATTCCCTCGCCATCTCACATCCCGAAACCTCGAACCCCAGAGTGCTGAAAGCGCCCAGAGTCAGGCCCGCCGTATCGCGAAGCAGCCTCAACCGTTCATCCACAGGAGACACTTGGCGTGCGATTAGGCTTCTCGCCTTTTGTCCCATCGCGGTTTCAAAATGCAAGGAACAACCCGTCATATTCCCGATGCGTGAGGTGTCGAGAGTGTTCAGGACCTGGGCCCACAACATCGTCGGAAGAGCTCAGAACCGTCAGATCTAGAGGGACATGTGGCACCAACTCAAACCATCTCAACGTTTCGCTCATCACGTTTTTAAGTAGCATGGATCGGCCCCTTCTTATTCGCGAACGCTGAAAGCGTTTTGGGAATAAACACAAGGTCATAGCCCGTGGTCACTTGGGAAAGAAAGGAGCTATGCAAAAAGGGGCCAAGGGCGTCGAGCCTAGTCGTCGAAAGGATGATCATGATCTCCATGCTCCATCTGATCCGACCTCGATCCTGGTTTTTGCCTGGAGTAAATGAAGATGAGAAGGGGTGGTTGAAACCTCTCTTCAGGTATTAAGTGTAAAGTATGGATAATCTAGCAAGCGGTCTGCTCGAGAGGGTCCTTTGTACCCAATTTTCTGAAGAAGCCATGCCTAGTCCTTGATAAGCCGGAGAAGACCTGCACACGCTAGATTTGGCACTTAATGGCTCAGCTACCCCCCTTACAGGAGCCATGTTCAGTTAAGGTGGCATCTAACAAAGAACACCCCCCTGATTTTGGCTAAAAAGACACCAAGCCTTGAGCATCTGGGCGCGCCTCTGTTGGGTGTTTTTCTCTGAGTATATGAACTCAGTCTTTGTATTTGGTAATCTATCGATGGTTGAGCGAGGCTCCCGGTTGTTAATCTTTAATAAAGCATTGTTATTTCTGGTTATGTATGGACTCTTGAGACTTCTTGCCTTATGAATGTCAGTTTCTTTCACGTCTTTGTTCAACTGTGTTAGAGCAGCTCAGAATTGGAGAATCCAGTCGAGTTGTAACTGTTATAGGATGATGTAGAATTTGATCACTGTGACAGTCACATTGTCTCTAATCAGTCCTTGTGATTTTCCTAACATCGAAACAACTTGGAATTGGAGAATCCAGTCAAGTCCCCCTTTCATTTTCTCGAAGCCCTAAACCAGAGGATCTCGCCTTCAGAGTTTTTCTTCTACAAATTACTGAAATTCGGTTGCCCAAAGTAGTTTGTTCACTCTTCTTATCAAGTCTTCCACCTGTTCACCTTTTAATCAACCCGCTGACTGAATTTAGATCAAGACCTCCTTTGTTTCTTACATGCCAAACCCAGTCTCTGAGTTAGAGTGACATCTCCCCGAGTCTCTGTCCATTTGATCACCTATTAAAAGCTACCGTGACATAAAACTGATGGGCGTCAGGCTCTGCTCCTGCAAGAAATCCGGGAGTGACTTCCGTCAACAACAACATGCACCTCAGCTACTGCATGCAGACACCTTCATTCTTCCACTTGTCCGATATGATGAGCATGCACATGCCAACTCATATTCAGATGAGAGTTTTGATTCAGAGGATTCAGATTATTCAGATATAGAGTCACTACAGTCATATGCAAAGTCAGAGCATCCAGATGTAGTTGCAGAGCCAGAGCAGAGGCCCAAATTGGCACAGACTACTCTTTAGGATGCAGGGGATCTCATTGGTGATCCAAACGATACTAGGAGGACTTGATCTTATTTAGAGGTGTCTCATGTTGAACTTACTTCCACTAAACCGTTTCCCTCCAGGAATATTTTCTTGGTTCAGTCTTCAGATCCACAGTCTTATGGCAAGGCTGCTGGAAATTCCTTTTGGGAATCTACCATGGAGGAGGAGTATAACTCCCTCCTCAAGAACCAGACTTGGGATCTGGTTCCCCTTCCTTATGGGAGGAAACTTGTCATATTCATATGGGTCTATAGGACCAAGAGTGCAGGGGATGGACAAATTAGGAGATACAAATCTAGGCTTGTTGCCAAAGTCTTTTAGCAGGTGTAGGGTATTGACTATGATGAGACCTTCACTCCAGTAGAGAAGATGGATTCCATATGGTTGACACTTTCCATTTCGGTAGCCAAGGGATGGGACTTCCATCATATGGATGTGAATAATGCATTTCTTCACAGTGATCTCTCTGAGGAGAACTATATGGAGCAGCCCCATGGATTTATGCAGGACTCATCTTTGGTTTGTCGATTGAAGAAGTCCCTTTATGGCCTCAAGAAGGCTCTGAGGGAATTGTATTCCAATATGGACTCCTACTTGTTGTCACGGAACTTTGTACGTTGTAAATCAAACTTGAATGTATGCATGCTTAGGACGGTTGATTCACTAGTCCCGTATGTTGATGATTTGTTGATCACTGGTTGCTCGACTTCAGCGATTGTTGTAGTCAAGAGGATTCTACATGACAGGTTTTTGATGACGTACATGGGTCTGCTACACTTCTTCCTTGGACTCGAGATAAGTCAGGATGCATCAGGCATCAAATTGTTTCAGGCCAAGTCTGCTCCGACTCTTTTCCTATCAGGAGTCCAAATTGAGGATGGTGGGGAGACTCCACTGGTTTATAGCACACTGTACAGACAACTAGTGGGGAGCTTATTGTATCTCTAGGTTCATGCAGGATCCACATGAGCTACATTGGAAGGATGAAAAGTGTATCCTTCGATACGTACATGGCACCGTCACCTTTGGGATTCATTATGCAGCAAACTCTACATTAGATCTCATTGTTTTTACTGATTATGATTGGGTTGGCGATAGCACTAATCACAAGTCCACATCTGGTTACTCACTTAGTCTTGGTTCCGAGCCTATCTGTTGGTCCAGCAACAAGAAAGTTTCCATTTCTCTATCTTCAGTCAAGGCATAGTACATAGGGGTAGTTAAGATAACCATTCAGGCTATGTGGCTACAACATTTTCTCACTAAGTTGGGCATTCAGTTTCATCGACCGATCATCATCTGGTGTGACAACCAGAGCACTTTGAAGTTCTGCAGAGGTCCAGTTCAGAGGCAGTGGATGAAGCACTACATACAAGACCTAGTACATGAGAGTATCATCGACCTACAATTATGTCCTTCAATAGAAGAAATGACAAACATCTTCACCAATACCTTCACTGAGCAGAAGTTCCATTCTCTACGATGTCGTCTTGGAGTGAAGGACACAATTGCCTAGCAACTGTAGTTATTATTGTTACATACATTGTACCTTGAGGGGGGGGGTTTCCCATGAGGTTTTCTCTCTTTCCTCACTTTTTTCAATGTATCTTTTGTATTTGAGTACCTAACATGGCCTCGTTGCCGGGACCCATTATTTATTTTCACCATAGTGATGTTTAGGAGGGGTTGTTGGAGTTACTTCACACACACCTATGATTTATTTTTCCTAAGGTTTGTCCTTGTTAATTAGTCATAATTATTCATTATCCATTCTCCTATATTTTAGGGGAGAATATTCCACCTGGAGAATATTCTCTTTCTATTGACACTTCAGTTTGACTAGTTGAGTTGAGTCTAAATGCTGCATTGGTTTTGTCACCATACAACATTGGGATCATCACCATGCTAATGCGCACTTTCCTTGGGATCATCACTAGACTGGTGCATTAGCCTTGATTCCTTGATCTACTCCTCAATGCACTCTGTTCAATCAGTTAACTAAAGACTCGTTGACTAGTTAACTCAGCTAGGTGGCAGTTCACTCCTGTAACTTCCTAAGAGACTAGACTAGGTGACAGTTCACTCCCATAACTATTGGTGTGTGTCCAGATCACTCTAGACCACCACTATGGCGCATTGGTTCTCCTCCAGTGCACATTCATTGAGTTATACAAAGTATATCATTTGTAAATTATTCATTATTCATTACGGTTAATGAGAATTCTTCTATTCTTTCTCTCCTTCTTCTTCTTTCTCAATTCCTCTATGCAAATATGTGTAGTATTTTCTAGCTAGATCTATTCTGTAGGTTCAACAAATTTACAATATATTCATCCCTTACCAGCCCCATAATAACTAGACGGTAGGATGGTATAATCATGGTGCATGCCCATGAAAAAATATGCATAAAAGATTCTAGAAAAGTAATGTGGAATCTCATCATTCCACGAAAACTTCCCATATGTTTCCAAAAATATATTATAAATATGTCCTGCTATGTTGGGGTGCTTAAAATATTGCACCTTCAACATCTTTTACTTTTTCCCCTCTTTGAAATTGAACATAGAAATTGCATCTTCTTTTGAAACTCTACTTTTTACTGCTTTCCATTTATCAGGGCCCATTACCTTTGGATTTAGCCCCCTCATCAAATCGATGAAACTATCAGTCGTTGGCCCCATATTTTGATATGCATCCATAAAGTTCTACAATGAATGCAAAACAATCTCCAAGCTTTTCTTACTCTCTCGAGGGAGATCCAAGCACCTCAAATCACTTTGCAGTCTGCTTTTAACACATGAGCATCATTCGAGTGTCATTGCCCCAGCATACCATTCCCAAGGAATCTAATCATCGACATCTAAGGGATAGGTGGACGTAGGTGTGAAATCTTCGGTTTCTTGATAACGTCCCCTTAATGCACCTTCACTCTCTTCACCAACATTGGAATCTTCATGATAACCACTCTATCTTTCATTATCTTCTCTCTCATTAAACTAATCCTCTACACAAATATACATTTAAAACTAATTACAACATTTAACAAAAACAAAAAACATAGAAAATAAAAATAAAAATCATAAACATAAATACACAAAAAATACAAAAACAAAAGAAAATTACCAAACATATTTTGTTGATGTGATGGATTCCCTACATTCTCCGGTGTTGGAGTCTTTATGTGCAATCCATCTAAGAAAGCTGCATCCATAACACTATTTTGAGCACTCTGTTTGGATGATCTATTCACCGATTCATTTGGTAATCTCCTCATTTGACTAGATTTCCTTTGGTCACTAGCTGCCCCTCCCAAGATGTCATTCCTTGCTGAGATAGGGGTCTCCAACGTCTTCGATGTCTCATTCGAAGAAGGGGTTCCTCTTCCTCCTTCATTTCATAGCCTTGAGCATTTGCGAGGCATATTTGGAGACTCTTGTCTCAACATCTCACCTCAATCTATCCTTTGAAATTATGCGAATGTGAAAACATAAGTTATAGAAACATAAAATGAAAATATAATATATAACAACTTGAAGGCATAAGCATTTATAACAACTTCAAAGCATCGAAGGCATATATTGAAAAAACTAACAACTATATTTGTGACTATGTAATCTGAAGTATGGGTGGCCTAAACGAGATGCAAATGAAGTGAAACCATTAATGTTTCCTTGACAATAAGGAGAAGTAGGAAAACCATAACCAATTGTATTTGACTATTTAATAACTAAGACAACTAGCCAAGGTTCTGAACCTAGACGGTGATGCAATATGAAGGAAAGCTAAAGACTAGTACCTTATAGAATATCAAGAAATACCTCTTAAATTTCTATCCTAATATTTCATGGATATATGAACTTGCAAATTACTAAAAGAACTTTAATAAATGCATCTAATAAAATTGAAACAAGGCAAAATAACATAAAATTTCTTAAAGAGTTCAAAATTGTCAAAGAGCAGCCTTAAAAGGATTTAAGCATTCTTTTGCGCTTATATGATTATTTGCACTAATATCATGTTCATGTTGTTGATAAATGAGGACACCAATAGAATCCTTATGATATGGTGGCTAATAGCAAGAGATTGTATGAACTTGAGGAGGTTTGACATATTTTTCAGAAAAATAAAGACCCTTGGTTTGGATGGGTGCGTGTTGAATTTTTCATAGGGTTTTATTAAGTCATAGAGGATGATCCAATGAAGGTTATTAAGGAGTCCATATCTTCAAGGAAGATATTAGTTTCATTTAATGCTACTTCTATTGCTTTCATTCCAAACTTGGATTTAATACAACATCATTGGAAGAGTACAAAGACATGTTTCTATATAATTTCATTTATAAAATAATAATCATGATTATAGCAAGGATGGTTAAGAAATTTGTGTTTGGTTAGATCTCTAATGAATAATCTACGTTCTTGTTAAGACGACAAATACATGAAGCAATTGATGTAGCAGAGGAATCATTTCATTCCACCAAAACGAAGAGGCTTCCAACAATGGTGTCAAATTGAATCCATCTAAAGCCTATGATTGAGCTGATTGGTTATATTTGAGGTTGATATTGCTCCATTTAGGTTTATGTGTTCATATTTTCAATTGGGTTATGAGTTGATTAACCTTTGATTCATATGCAATGATTATCGAGATAATTGGTTATATTTGAGGTTGATATTGCTCCATTTATATTTTACTAATGTCGGTGAATAATGAGAATAGTTCATGTGTCAGATGAAGCATTGATGTTCACAGAGTTCAGTTCTTGCTATCAGAGTTCAATTCTGGATCCGGTTTTAAAGATTGACATATCTCCGGGTGTTTTGATGAGATTGGGCACATGGGTTTCTAATATTAAAAGTCCAATATGGTTACGTGTTGTTCCATTCATGCCCAGTTCATTATGAAGAAGCATGGATCATTGGTCAAAAGTCCAATCAAACCTTCTCTTTAGCGCATAATGTTGGACAACTCATCAGTAAAATGAGATATCCGATATCATTTATATGAATGAGATCGAATCAAAATACTTAATAATTTCTTCAAGTGAATTCTCAACTAATGCAATCGAGAAGATCTGATTGTAATTGTCATGGGTTAATGAACTCTGTTATTTTCTCTGTAATTTTGTTTCTAAGACTAAGATAAGCCAAATAGTATGTGGATGGTTGTATCCATCGAATCATATATTTGTATATCTGTATGAATAAGGGGATATAAAGCCCAATGTCGAAGAAAATAAAAAAATATAGGTTGATCAAAGCTCATTTGTGCAAAGAAGCTTGGTAGGGATCTAGTTCGAAGTTAATGGGTTGGATCCTCAATAAACATGTCCCTTAAGTTCAACAAGACAAATTTTTGGTTTCATAATCTTCAACAATCAGATAATTTCTTCCATGATCAACTCCAGATATTCTAATCACATGGATAAGATGTGTAATGGGATGTTTGATGAAGAACACAATCTTGTAGTTGCAAGATTTTTATGAAACTTGTGTTGAAGTTTATTCTTAGACAACAACAAAGATTAGTCTTAAAAATTCCTTGTGAAGACAATGTAGAAGTATATTTTTGTTTTTCAAAATAATCACCATCCTTCATACCAGTTTTAGTAGCACACAATATGGATAATGTCTCATTTTATCTTAGATTCGTTGGTCACAAGAAATCTACAGGGGTGGCAGAAAACCTGTAAGTAAAAATTTATATTATATTTGTGGTATATCAAAAGGGACAACTCAAGGTGTGGATCGCTTTATTCTTTCTTTCTTTATTGAATACAAAGGGAAATCGGGCTTAAATCCATTAAATGGACATGGTAGAGTTCAGACTTGTCCATGTACATGGATAGGGCCAAATTCTGGCACTGTACATGTACATGGACATGTCACAAGAAAATGAGAAATTTAATAACAAGCCCAAATATATTTAAGGATAAAAAATTACACCAATGAAATATTTAATGTTACTTGCTATTAAAAAAATTAGTTATCAAATTTTCAAATTTTATATCATTTTTCAAGAAATAAATTGTCATTTGATTAAATTTTTTAAAATAAACTTGTTTAAACATAGTTTTTAACATTATCGTGATTAAACTAAGAATGAAATTGTCCATATCAATATCAAAATCAAAGTGTGTTGTGCAAAATCAATTCAACACTAAAATAATGTTATCAATGACTCTATTACCAGTTAACCTATTATCACAACAATTGTATCAAAAGGGTACTCAATTTATGGACAAGACCGAATTCGAGCCTTGTCCATGTACATAGACAAGCCTGAATTCAGGTCTATCCATGTACATGGATGAGACAAATTCAGCCTTGTCCATGTACATGGACAAGCTTGAATTCAGGCCTATCCATGTACATGGACAAGGCCGTATTATAGGAGCATACATTTCCTACCAATAGTAGATCTAAACATCATGTCTTGGAAACTCTATAACTATGATATTATGATGGATTATACAAATAAGTATTTAATGTATTCATTACAAAGGGGAACTCCTAACAAATATAGTTAGTGTACTTCACCTTGATCCAATTGTTAACATGACAAAGGGGTGACATTAGAAATGTAAATATGGTAGGTAGATATTCTTTGGGAACACTAGAAAAATATAAAACAAGCACTAGGGGGGTGTTGGACTTGAAAGATCTATCCATCCCAAGGTAATTATGTTTTTTTATCCATGTCCATGTAAATGGACAGGTCCAAAACCACATATACATATTAATATTAATTAAAAGATAAATTCATTCTGAAATGTAATTAAACAAATGTAATTACATGAATCTAATTATATTAAACAAAATTACATAAAATAGAAGCTAATTTTTTAAAACAAAATTGTAATTACGAGAATCTAATTATATTAAACAAATTTACATAAAATAAAAGCTAATTTTATTAAACAAAATTACATAAAAACTTCTCATGAACAAGGGTTGAATTCATCCTGGTCCATGTACATGGACAGGCCCAAAATCATCCCTATCCATGTACATGGACATGCCTGAATTTGGCCCTGTCCATGTACATGGAAAGACCCTATCCATATACGAGAATCTAATTTTATTAAAAAAATTACATAGTATAGAAGCTAATTTTATTAACCAACAACCTACCATTAACAAAAATCAACAACAAAATCTAATTACTTTAAACAAATGTAATTTCGAGAATCTAATTATATTAAACAAAATTACATAAAATAGAAGCTAATTTTATTAAACAAAATTACATAAAAAATTCTCATGAACAAGGCATGATCAAATTTGGGCTTGTCCATGTACATGGACAGGCCCAAATCTGAGTAACACTTTCCATTTACATTTTCGTACATGGACAGGCCCGAAATCCACCCTGTCCATGTACATGGACAGGCTAAGATAATAGCAAATGATTTGTCAAAACATTAAGTGGATAGTCATTATTTTCATGGTCTCCATATATTAAGCTGGCATTATGACAAGGCTTCTACTGGTTGTTTATAATACTTTGTTTGCTTTTAAGTTCCTCTAGGAGATACTTCTTGATATGATATGATTTTGTAGTATGGTAACTAGTTTTCTGGAACTTCGATGTTAAAGTTGTTTAGAAATGTCATATAAATATCGAGTTTAATTGATTTCATAGTTAATAAATTTCATATCAACTAGATTGTTATGTAGCAATGAAATCGACACTCTTGTGGTATGTTGTCTTTGGACACTTTTGACAGACCCAAATTTGGATCTATCCATGTAGATCGCCAGGGCTGATTTTGTCCATGTACTTTTTACCCATATGTAGAGTGTTAGTTCATCAAAAACCTAATGTGGATGCAAGTGTCACCATCCCCTAATTGACAAAATGTGTTGTGTGATAGAACACACACTGTCTAGACACATTGAACAAGGTGATGGCATGGTTAAAAAAAAATAGTGCAATTGTGGTGCTATCATTTTAAAAATCATGGATGAATTTGAACCATTTGGTGAAATAGTCTATAGCCAAAATGACATACTTATATCAGTTACTAGATGATGGGAAACATTCCATGAAGTCAATATCTATTTGGAAAAGGGACCAACGATCATTATTGGATGTAAGGGGGTATAATTGCATGAGGTTGAGGTGCCAAAATATGCATGATACACATTTCTTGACAACATGGATACAATTTTGAACAATATAAGGCTGAAAATACCCTGCACAAATCTTTTGGGCAGTAGCCATCAAAGATAAATTGATCCGGATTATTTTCGACACGAAATGGGATCAGAGATATAATAAATAAATGTACAGAGATATTTCAGATATCTAATAATATAACATAAATGTATCAGAGATGAAACCATAAACATAGAGATATAATAATACACAATTTTCTATTAATGAGCGAAAATGATACAAACACTGTAAAATACATAGTGAAAGACTCGCTAGAATGGTGGCAGCTTATCTATGAGAAGAGATGTGTCCGCTACTTGCATTCGCAAGAAGATGATTTTACAATGAGGCTCCAAAGGCCTTTTTATCATAAATAAAATACAAAACCCTAACCCTAGAAGATGAAAATCCAACAACTTTGTGGACCCCATTTTGGGTAGTTTGGTGTATCAACTTCTCGGGGGCGTAACTTTGGCATACAATCTCCGTTTGGGGCACACGATAGCTCGTTGGAAAGGTATCGCCGAGGAGATTAATTTTAGGGGATCAATCAGAGCCTTTGGATATCATTGGGAAGCTACATCCCAGAAATCTTTCATTTAGGCCCTCAAAATGGCCTCGAAAGTTAAAAATTGCTAAAAATAGTAAATTACCAAAATTGTCAGAAAACTGTTTTGAGCCAGTTGGAAAAGGTGGGTGGACACTAATATCCACCTGGATCCTTAGGAATAAATGGTATCCATTGCGTTGAGTTCCTGGGGGAGAGGGAAAAACATTTTCTAAATCTACATCTTGATGAGTTGCTTGCCTTGTTGGAGGAGTTGTGTTGCTTAGCTTGTTGAAGGTTGTCACGAACTTGTGGATGGAAGGGTTGGACCTTTTTAACTAGTCTGGCTACATGAGATTCCTGTGTGCAACATGAATCTTTACACTTTGTTGCAATCTTGTTGACCTGCTTCTATTGGATAGAAGGTGATTGGGCCGAGGCTATAGTGGTTGACTGGTTATAGTATCCTTCTGTTCACCTTTTGAACAGATTGTGAAGAAGCTGAATTTTGTAGTGTGAGATACTAACTTGTGACATTGTTTAGGTGGGATGGTATTTGGAACTACCTCTGGTATCCTGTAGAGCTGACCCCCCAAAGTAACAATGACACTATGGGGTCAAGACTCATAGATATCATGGCTCTTCCACATATATGGCTGGCCCAAGAGAAAATAACAGACATCAAGCAGGGAAACATCACATAATACCTCATCCTTGAATGGTTGGATGTCGTATGACAATCGAAACTGCTAGTTGGTATGAAGATCTCGTCCCTGGCGAAGCCACCCAATGTTGTATGGTTGTGGGTGTGGTGTTGTCGACAATCTTAAATGTTTGACGACCTCTGCTGAGATGAGGTTCTTATGGCTTTCTCTATTAACAAGAAAATGTAGCGAGGTCCCCTTCACCCACATTTGTGAATGAAAAAGGTGCTCCCCCTCTTCAGGATCTATGGGTTCTTCTAGTTGAATTGTTGCGGTCATGACAATAGCAGTGGGGTCTGCGTCGATGATCTGTCTTCTATCAATATTTTTTGAATCAGATTTTGAATCAAGATTTGGCTCCTTCTCTTTGATCTCAGCCACCAATGATTTTTTTGAGCGACATTCATCGGTTTTTTGCTAGGGTATTTTGTGGAAATCACACCATTTTTCGGTTTCCTTCTTCGTCTTTCCGTGACCCTTCTTTTCCTGTGGATTGGACTGGTTTTTGGGAGACTGTTTGTTAGGTTCATATTTATCATACTTTGGTTGTTGCTTAAATTTCTGCTCGATTTTAACAACATATAGATCAGCAACATCGAGTAATGGGATGTCCAGAAAATCCATTTCAGCTTGGATGTATCTATGTAGAGCCCCACGGTATTTCAGAACCAAATGTCATTCAGAGTCTCTGATACCTAGCTTTGTGTGCAAGGTATGGAAGGTATTGGTGAACTCTGGAACTTCTTGGCCCCTCTCTTTCCATAGTGTGATCCATCTCATGTACTGATCCTCACAGTTTCCAACAGGGTAATTGTTACCCATGATTTTGGTCATCATGATGATGTGTTGATGATGGTGTACTCAGGCTCTTCATTAGAACTTTCTCCTGAGAAAAGTTACCTTCATCTCTTTCCAGAAATCACATTTTTGAGGACTATTCGCAGGCTGCTAGTATATTTGCTCGCGAGAATGCATGATTCTCGCACACTGCCTTAAGCTAGGGTGCGAGAAGTTCGCACTGTGTTGAATTGCTAGGGTGTGAACTCTTTCTAAAGAAGTGAAAAAGATGAATTCTAGATGCTTCTAGAAGGGAATCTTCTAGAAGGATGAGATGGCATTCGAATGGTTATCCTAGTACTGGATTCCCTGATATTTTGGGATCATTCTTATCCAAGTAACCAATTCATTCTCTCCTATATATTGAGTGAATTCTCATGGAAAAGGTTAAGCAAACAAGGTTAAGAAATATTCATTGGATAAATTGGTGAAAGATTGTGTGAAGGACTGATGCTACAGCAGCTAAGAAGTCTAGCAAGTTTATCAAAGGTGGTTGATCTTCTTCATGCAAGTGAGCAAGTGTGTGTGTCGGAGCCAAGGGCCATTGAAAGGAAGTTTTCTACATCAAGGCTCAGGTTGTAATCTTTACTTTCCATCAATATGATACAGTAATATGTCCCTTTCCCATAAAGCTAATTCTACTTTATTGTATAACTCCTTGATCATATACATAGATTCACTGTTGAATAGATAGTGCTTTCTTCACTTTGGTTGGTTTGTATTGTTTTGGTCTTGACTGTATGAGAGCACTGGAGCGAAGCGGGAGCAACAACAACCAAAGGAAGCGATCATAAGGTATGTTCTTTGTTCTTGCCTCCTATTTAATTCAATGGTTAGAATATAGGGAAAAATTCATATTTTGTTTTGCTTTGTTCTAGATCCAGGTGGATCTAGGGAGATCGGTTTGTGTCCGCACTTACAGATTTATCCAATAACAAAATTGGCGACTCCACTAGGGATCATCCCATTTTCTTTGTGAATTTTGGTATTTTTCTGTGGCCATTTGCTCTTGTTTCATTTTTCTCCTTTCCTATCAATCTCTGAGTCTTTAGGATATCCTGATAGACCCTCTGGGTCCAGAGGCCTTTTAAATTTTTCCTTCATTTTCCAAAAATTTGACTAGTTTCAGAGGTTCTCGCATTGTACTTCATTATAGCCTACGGGAATCCAAAGAGTTCGCACTCTGCCTTTAGGTTGCAGTGCGAGGTTCTCTGACCCTGCTAAAGGGTCACCTACGAGAATCATTGATTCTCGCTCTGTGTAATACTACCAACCTGCAAACTCATTTTTTCAAATTTTTGGATTTTAGTTTTGGCATTCTCAACTGCCCAGATCAGTCTAGGGGCCTTATAAGAGTTTCTTGGACCATTGATTGGTGTATTTCTTGTCTTCGTTTTCGTGCATGAACAGTCTTAGGATTTCAAGGCTTTTCTTGTCATTTTTGGCTTGACTTTCATTTCTTGACTTTTCTTGGCAAAACCATTCTCTCTGACTTCAAATTTTGAGTGTGTTTGATTAGTTAAGAACCATTGATTGGTTGAAAGTTGAGTGATTGGTTATTCTCATTTTCTTATTGGTTTGAAAGGTCATTTTTCTTATGCAAGTGAAAAGACTAGTTTGGGTTTCTTTGTTTTAACAAAGTTCATTATTGCTTTTAGTGAAATTTTTGAAACAAAAAGATTTTATTTCTTGCTTTATATTATATTGGGGGAATCCTTGCATTTGAAGTAGCGAAATTGCATGATTCTTGGAATTTTTTTATCTTAAATTATGAAAAATTTTCCCCCTCATGGTCGGGGGGCATGAATCGTGCATTGGTGTTCAGTACCTTTTTTTCATTTCTTGAGAATCTTGATATTGATGAGTTTAATATATTTTGGAACATCGTGCATATGGGAATGATAAATGTTTTCTCCTTCTCGTAGCATAGCTTTCATCAAAATGAAAATATTGTATCTTCATATCTTTGCATAATTTTCTAGTCGGTCAAAACACCATATTGTCCACACCATCTTCCTTTTGAGTAACAACAACCATAAAATAAAGCGTTTATAAAAATTGATTAGACATTTTTATATTTTCTGGTAGTAAACCTACATTAGATTAGTTGTAGGGCTTTGGAATAGGTGTGAAAGATAACTTTCCAAAGTTGCAAACAAACATAGAATCTTGCGTTAGGGAGCGTTTAAATCCACTTATTACATTTTGTCCTGGGAAGCCCTTCTATCAAAAGGGTCAATCACGAGGTCGCATTGAGACTAGCAGAGTTACTCACCCTGCTTTGTTGGTCTTGGTGTAGAGATTACGTGTATTATGGGGGTCGCTTGAGAGGTATACCCACAATGATGAGTGGAAGCCTTTC
>JASDQU011444465.1:0-18811 GCA_032191745.1 Picea mariana
ATTAACAACAATAGTAGAAACATAAATAAATACAAAAAACAAAATAAAACAAGAACCAAGCAACCTAAACTAACCCAAAAGAGACTCTCCCCAACATAGTCGCCAATTTTGTTTGCAGAGAATGAACTCCTATAGTTGGGATAGAATCCAAAACATAATGATTTACCCAAATAACCAACTATGTCCCCAAAAGATAGTCAAGAACTTGTAACTAACTAACCAATGTGTAACGAGAAGGAAGGAGACCAACCTGGATCCTATTGTCCGATGTATATCCCTCATGTGAATCCTTGCTCCAATGTTCCAGTCCAAAAATTTCTCTAACAACCTACACACAAGGTGGAAGCAAACTACAAGGTAGGTAGTTACAAATAACTAACTTTTAATTATACTAATTGGAATTAAACACATTAGTATTCTAGATAATCACATGTTTAGATATAACAATAATAATAAAAAAATAAATGGATTGGAAAGAGATCTCTTTATTAAGTTAACAACAAAGTCAAGGAACACTATGACCTGTAATTGTTGCGACGTTGCTTTGGAACCAAAATCCAAGTTCCTCCACCCGGGCTAATGAAGATAAAATCACACCTTCAAACTCTTTGCCTGTGATAGGTCCAAGAAAGAGAATGGGTCTATTTATGATGGGATAAATGAGAAAATTATGTTGGAAATAAGGGTTTCGAGAACTAAAGGGAATATCTTGTAGACATGAGAAAAAATGGCTTGTAGACTCTAGAAACAAAAGGCCAACATAATGATTCTCCAAATAATCAATTTCTCTCATCTATCCCTTGGAATCATTTTATAATCCAAAAAAATGGTTGGAGTAGTAAATTCATGGGAAATAGGGGGTTAGGAACTAGAGGAACCCATAAACCTCACCCAAAATTTAGCATTTTTACATTTTTTTGAGCCAAATAAATACATACGCACTTTCTAAAGAGAAACTAGCATACATACTTGTGTTGCATAACTATTAGGGAACATATGGATTAAAAAATGGGGGGTTTTAAGAATTTATGAGAAGGGACAAAACGAGGTTGTGGTTTGGAAGTAGGGAAGGGATCAACAATTAGGACAATATGTGCATATATGATGTAAGGCATAAAAATATGCTATAAAAATAATGAATATTACTTATTTAAGGGACAAGGTTAAGAGATTCCCAAGTATCCAAGATGAATATGAGGATCCTCCCGTAGTGTTACAAGCTATGCATTATGACCATAAGAATGTAGATTGTGCACATTTTTTCATTTCTTTGGTAGTAAATGATCTCTTGCTTCATAATCGTATGCTTGATTCTGGGGAATATGCTAATGTGACGTATTTAAAGGTCATGCGTCAATTAGGTTTGAGGATTACAAGGGCTTATAGAAATGTGTGCGACATTGATTCCAAATTAATCAAGGTATGTGGCTTAATTAAAGATCTTAAGGTTCACTTGTCTTCTTATATTGATGTTTCTATTGGAATGAATGTTTTAGTAATTTATGTGCCTGATGCTTTGGGAATGCTATTATCTAGGAAGTGGGATACAACTTTGGGTGGTAGACTCTAAATGGACTTATCCTATGCAACCATTAAAATTGTACATGGAAGTTATTCTACTCTATATAGTCAGCTTGTGGTTAGAAACCATGTAGAAGATCCTAATAATAGATATCCCTAGAGTGAGAATGAATTTGAATATATTGAGACTTGTAAATATTCTATATATTCCCCTCCCTATATTGATTCTTTTTTATACTTGGATATATTTCCCTTTGCATAAGAAGATAGTATTGATGATGTTGATGACATATTTTTGCCAAAACGAGATGATTATAGAGAACAAATCATGAAGTATGAGGATAAATATCCAGGATCCATCACAATTTTGAAACAACGTAAATACAGAACCTTACATTTATATGAATATGATAAGAAAAAAATCTCCGTGATCAAGTCCCACATTCTTTCTTTAAATCAAGAAAGGAACATGAAAGATGATAATGGAATAGTTGACCTTAAAGTAAGGACAAAATATTTTCAAAGAGGAAACTTAGTATGGATAATGTTTCAAGAAGGATGCATATACAACATATTCAACTAACAATTAAACAAGTACATAAAAAGTTAATATTTAATAAAGGTTCCATGCATTGGGTAACTTCTACACATTCTTGGAAAACCTATGCATTCCCCCATGGTGAGCATTGTTCCTTCAACATGTGTGTAATAATATTATAATACAACATCCAACACCACTCTATAATAGAAAGGAACAATTGATCCATATTATGTGAAGAATTAAATGAGGAAGGAATATATGTGGAATCACACATTATTATTGTAGAGAGAACAATAATATAATGAAACCTATATTTAATTAATCATTGAAATAGAAACGTATTGCAATATGTAGAACAATACAAATTGGCTAGAATGGTGGTAGCTTATCTTTGAAGAGAGATGTGTTGGCTATTCTCATTCACAAGAAGCCAATTAAAAGAGGACACAATTTCCTTTTAACATAAAATATAAAACCCTAATAGGTAATACCCCTAAATATTCAAAACCATAACCTTGGGAGATGAGGTGGAAAAATGAATGGAGGCCTCGAGGAGCCTATGAAAACTTCCCTATGATGCATATTTCCCATTAAAACTTTGTTTGGGGTGTTTCTTGGCTCGTTTCAAATATTATTCCATGCTCTATGTTTTTGGAATGCCTCACAATAAAATATTCTAAGGTTGAGTCAACTACCAAAAATGCATGTGAAATGATCGAAAATTGCATCAAAAGTTGAGGACTTGCAAAACTCTAGTAGAATTCCAAGGTGTAAAACCATTATGAGTTAGTGGAAGAGGTGGATAGCCAATTATATATGTTGGATAAGTCATTCCCCCTTAGTAATAAATGGTACCCATTGTGTCAAGTTTCTCCATCATATGGGGAACATTTTTCTAAATTTGACTCTTTGTAAGCCATTTTCCTTGGGGAAGCAAATGACCTTATTCAACAACCTGATAGAGTTGTATATTTTGTTGGCAAGTTCCCTTCAATTTGGTGTCCTTAAATTAGTCTATTGTTTCCTTCTCAATGTATTCAAGGTTACGTTCTATAGGGTCTAATTGTTTGACCACCTATAAGGTGTTCGAGATTGGGTGTAAACCTGATATGAAACAAATAAATAGAACTATGGATAATCGAAGAGGAATAAGATTCAAAGATAAAATGTGGTGTATAAAGACACTGTTAGAACACTTAGGCATAGGGAATTGGGATTAGAACATCACAATGCATGGTGAACATATTGACACATGTTCACTTCACGATCTTGTACACTTGTACCACATGTTGATAATGACCCATTAGGTTTAATATTTATAGATTTAAGATCTAACCAACTTCCTTGGATTTGAGAAGATCTTATCCACATATAACCATCGATGGTTAAAGTTGAATTTGTTAAATCCACATTTTCTAGTCGACTCAACAAGGATTATTGACCTAATTGTCCATGCATCCAACTCGTAGTTGATTTCTCAGCTGGTCAATCCACTGACTGTCTGTTTTCGACTGCTGGTTGATTGTTTGACTAACAATATTTTTGACTACTGGATTGACGAATGTAGATATCTTATCAATTGGTCGATCGATTATATCTAGTTGTTGGTCGACTGCTTGACCAACTTATTTTAGGGGAAGTGTGATGAACCATAAGAAATTGAGGTTCCAACATCTCCCATCAACACACGACTCTGGAGATTCAAGAGGTGAAACTAAGTCAGTAGGAAACCTCCCCATCAATGCATCTTCGTAAAGCTCAAACATCATAGAAATGTTGATGAACTTAGCTACATATAATGTCTCCAGTAAATATATCAACTACATGATCATATATTCCACAATATATAAGAGAGACAATGTTCTCATGAATCATCTATCTAAAATAGTGAGCATGGAGTTCGACATGCTTCATCTTACTGTGGTAAATAGGGTTATCATAAACTTGAATGGCACTTTGATTATCACAATAAATTGTAGTTGAGTTCTGTATAGGAAATCCAAGTTCTCCCAAAAATTGGCAAATCCATACTACCTATGTACCTACATGAACGATGCCATGATATTATGATTTTGTAGATGACAAGGAGACTACCTTCTATTTCTTGCACGACCAAACCAAGGCTCCAATGCTGAAGTGGAAAACATAGCCATAAGTGGACTTCTGATCATCATTGTCACCAACCCGGTCATAGATGGTGAATCCAACCAGTGAATCTGAACTTCGACAATACTTGATACCAAGATGGGTGGTACCCTTGAGATAGAGAATAATCCTTTTGATTACTTTATAGTGGATTTCTTTGGGATCCTGCATAAAACAAGAAACCACATTAACAACAAACTAAATGTCATGTCAAGTATGAGTAAAATAAATGAGACTGCTGACCAATTGTCGATAGAGGGTAGAATTGACTTTGGTAGTTTGACAAGTTTTTATCAACTTAACTCTAGATTGAAAAGTAGTAACATAGGGATTACAATATTCCATATTAAAATATGTTAAAATATCCATTACACATTTAAATTGAGAAATGAAAAAAACATCATATAGTGGTAATACTTGAAGACCCAAACAATAATGCAGAATGCCAAGATCTGTCAAGTCAAAGGATTCAAAACAGGGATGATTTTAAGGATGGAAATTTATTTTAAAATGTAGAAACCTTGGCGAATATTACTGATCCTTCATATGCCAACTATAAATGTTTGGTGATATTTTTGTAAAAATATTCAAATTTCTAAGGATTTTATATAGTTTTTATAACATTTTGGCGATTTTTAAGGTAAAATAATTTTATCCTATAGAATTTGGGCAAATCATTTTTAAAATAACGAATCTCGTTTTTGGAAAAACCATGGAAAATTAGCCCATGAGCGAAATTTAGCCCCTAAAATCATCCATGATTCAAAAAGTTGTTTCTTCAATCTAAGAATGAGATTAGTGTTATCTCCATTTATGACAAGGTCATCAACATATATAGCAATAATCAAAGTATCTCCATGAGTATGGAATACACATAAGTTTTGATCATATTCACATAATTTGAAACCAAGTCGAAGAAATAAATTGTTGATCTTAGCATACCAAGATTGGGGAGATTGCTTCAAAAGATAAAGCGAATTTTGAAGTCAAAAAACCAGTTTCGAATCTGTCACAAAACAAGGGAGTTATTACCTGAAAATTTCTTTAGATAGGTCACCTTGAAGAAATTCACTCTTCACATCCATCTGATGGATTTCCCATCCAAATAGAGTAGTAAGGGAAATAATTAGTTGAATATATTTTATCTTTACAACATGGGTAAAGGTCTTAGTGTATTCAAAGCTTTCTTGTTGAGAAAATACATTTGCAAACAAGCAAGATTTATGACGCTCAACAACACATTTAGAGGTAAATTTGGTCTTGTAGACCCATCGACACTTCATAATGTTATTTCCTTGAGGTTGGGGAACTAAATACAAAGTGATATTCTTCAACAGAGAATCCATTTATGTTTGCATAGCCTACTCAGATTTAGGTTTTCCTAGTGAATTTGAGTAGGTAACATGATCAAAGGTTTCAAGAACATGAGTCATCAAAGCAATGCTGGAATGCTTCTTCTAACTGCGAGTTTTTTTTCCTGAAGAAATATCACTGGCATCAGAACCAATAATTTCAATGGTATTGGTAGCCCATCTAGGTAGAAAAGAATGAGGGTGAAATGTTGTTCATTGCAAAAGGTTGATAAAAATTTGGAACAGTTTTAGGTGACAAAGATGGAAAACCAGTCGAAATAGAAATCGATTGACTAGTTGATTCAGAGGTCGAAGGTCTATTGAAACAAGACCATAGTTCGAATGTCCAGTCGAAGGAATGAAAAATGGAATAAGAGAACCATAGTAAAAAACAACATCAAAGTAATCATCCTATAACAATATATAAAATGAATTCAACAACTTGATACGAGAAGACTTCTCATCAAACCATACATTTCGTTTGATAATGATCTGTCGTTTCACAGGGTCAAATAGTCAGTAGTATTTAGACTCTTCAGATAATCCCATCATGATGAAAACATGGATTTTTTCATCCAATTTCATTCTACAATCATTGGAAATATGAGCCCAAGAAACACATCCAAACACACTAAGGTGGACGAATGAGGGATTTCTTCCACACCATCATTCGACTAGAGTCACCAAAGGAACAACTTGAGTTGATATGTGATTGAGAATATAATTTGCACAATAGATAGCTTCAACCCATAAGAGAGGAGGTAAATATTTTTCTTGGAAAAAATATCTAGCCATTTCGACTAATGTCTGATTCTTGCATTCTACAATGCCATTCTGCTGAGGGGTATGAGGATTCTACCGCTACCATTCAACACTATATTGAGCCAGGTACTCTTCAAAAGGTCGATTCACATAATCACCACCATTTTATGATCTCAGGCACTTGATGGATTGGCCACATTATTTTTCAACGAAGATCTTGAACTCTTTTAACTTTTCAAAGACAAGATCATCCTTCTTTAGAAAATAAACCCAAGTGAAACAAGAGAGATCATCAATGAAAGTCAAGATATACATTTCACCTGTTAAGGAAGGTATATTCATGCAATAGAGATAATTGTGAACCATATCCAGGAGGTTCTATACTCACCACACTTTTCCAGAGTCAAAGGGTTCTTGACGATGCTTTTCATGCACATATCCTTTGCGAAGTCCATTGGGGGGGGAGGGATTTAGGTAAATCGACAACGATATTCTAAGTTTCCATTGACTGTATACTTTGAAAATTTAGGTGTTTGAGTCATTCCTTCCAAGTTAAACTTCATTCATCTATGTGAGAAATAAGAGAAGTCGATTCAGAGTCGGGTTGAGTCATGTCACAAAACTTATAGAAATTGTCCTTTGGGTTGAGAAAACCTCGAATGACAATCAACTGACCTTTATTCAAATATTAAAAAAAGAATCGATATGGTGAAAAACCCACATTATTACATGTTTGTGTTGATAGAGAAACCCAAAATAAATTGGCATTGAGGTTTGGTAAATGATAGACATTGGCAATTCTCCCATGTCAAGAGGAAACATCACCCTGACTAGCAATATTGAGAGAAAAATCATCAGCAACATAAATCTTTCTCTCCATAGCTTCATCTAAGGATGTGAACAAGGAAGCATCCTTATCCATACGATGAGTGCACCCAGAGTCAACTACCCATTCATTTTATGCAGAATGAGACAACAAGGCTTGAGAAGTTTTGACTTGAAAGGTGAAATTATAAATGGGTTAGAAAACAATAGACACTTCTCCTTCAAGATGTTTGACATTCTCCTCTAGGTCATCTCTATTATTGTAGCATACTTTCTTGACATGTCAAATCTTTCCATAGTACTGATATATCTTTTTCTTTTGACACTAACGAGGTGCATCTGTATTCCCTTTAGGTTGTTGGTCGAAGAATCCAAGTCTCTATATATGGGTATTAAACATCACAATGCATGGTGAACATATTGACACTTTTTCACTTCATGATCTTTCACATATACCAAACGTTGATAATTATCAATCAAGTATGTTATTTATAGCTTTAATATATAACCAACTTCCTTAGAATCAGGAAGATCTTGTCCACATATAACCATCAGTGGTTAGAGTTGACTCCATCAAATCCGTGCTATATAATCAGCTTGATAAGGATTCATGACCCAAACATCCATGCATCCAAATCATAGTCAATTACTCTGCTAGTTGACCCATAGATTGACTATCTTATACTTTTGTTCAACTTCTTGACCAGCATGCTTGTCGACTACTTGACTGAATGATGTAGATATCCAGTAGATTCATCGACCAACTATATCTAGATGTTGGTTGATCGCCTGATAGACTGATTCCAGCAGAAGTGTGATGAACCGTCAGAAGATGAGGTTCCAACACCCCCCCATCAGCACACGACTCTAAATATTCAAGAGGTGAAACTAACTCAGTAGGATACCCCCCCCATAATTGCATATTCCTCAATCCCAAGCATTGTACGTAGATTGATGAACTTAGGTTTAGATAATGTCTTGGTAAAGATATTAACTACCTGACGATCTATTCTACAATATACAAGAGAGACATTGTTCTTATCAACCAACTGTGTGAACTAGTGAGAATGGAGCTCGACATGCTTCATCTTACTGTGGGAAATAGGGTTGTAAACAACTTGAATGGCACTTTGATTGTCACAATAAAGTGTACTCGAGGTCTATACAGGAAATTCAATTTCTCCCAGAAGTTTGTGAATCCATACTACCTCTATACTTTCATGAACAACACCATGATATTCTGCTTATGTAGTTGAGAAGGAGACTACTTTCTATTTCTTGCATGAGTAAACCAATGGTCTAGTGTTAAAGAAAAACGCATATCCAAAAGTGGGATTCTGATCATCATTGTCGCATGCCTAGTCGAAGTCGGTGAATCTGACTAGTGAATATGAACTTTGATAATACTTGATATCAATATGAGTGGTACCCTTGAGATAGTGAAAAATCATTTTGACTACTTTCTAGTCTCTTTCTATGGGATCTTTCATAAAATGAGAAACCAAACTAATATAAAAGGAAATGTCAGGTCGACTGTGAGTAAGATAAATGAGACTGTCGACCTATTTTCAATAGAGGGTAGCATTGAATTTGATAGTTTGACAAGTTTTTATCAGCTTAAATCCATATTGAAAAGGTGTAGCATAGGGCTTGCAATGTGCCATCTTAAAACGTGTCAAAAGATCCATTACACATTTCTATTTATAAATTAAAAAACCATCAGATAGTGGTAATACTTGAAGACCCAAAAAGTAATGCAGAAGACCAAGATTTGTCATGTCAAAGGAGTCAACAAGTTGTTTCTTCAATATAAGAATGATATCAATGCTATTTATAGTTATGACAATGTCATACACATATACAACAATAATAAAAGTGTTTCCATGATTATGGATTACATATAAGCTGTAATCCAATTCACAACATTTGAAACTAGGTTGAAGAAATAAATTGGTGATCTTAGCATACAATGTTTTGGGATCTTTCTTCAAATCATAAAAAGGCTTTTGAGGTCGACAAACCATGTTATAATGTTTCACAAAACTAGGAGGGTTTTTCATGAAAATTTCTTCATATAGATCTCCATGAATAAAATCACTCTTCACATCCATCTGATGGATCTACCATCCAAATCGAGTAGCAAGGGAAAGAATTAGTCAAATAGAGTTCATGTTTGCAATAGGAGAAAAGGTCTCAGTGTATTCGATGCCTTATTTTTTAGAAAATATGTTCGCAACTTGGTGAGGTTTATGATGCTCAACAACACCTTTAGAGGTAAATTTGGTCTTGTAGACCCATTGACACTTCACAATATTATTTCCTTGAAGTTGGGAAACTAAATTCCATGTGTGATTCTTCAATAGAGAATCCATTTTCCCATTTAATTTTTCCTTGTGCATCTGAGTAGGTAACATGATCAGAGGTTTCACACACATGAGTAATCAAAGTGATGTTGAAATGCTACTTCTAAATGCAAGTTTGTTGGCCTGAATAAATATCACCGACATCAAAATTAGCAAATTCAATGGTCTTTGCAACCCATTTGGGTAGATAAGAAAGGGGTGAAATTTTATTCACTGTATAAGGTCAATTAGAAATTGGAACTATTTCAGTCTATAGAGATGGAAGACTAGTCAAAAGAGAAATCGACTGACCAATCAACTCAGAGGTAGAAGGTTCAGTCGAAACAGGAATAGAGTTTGACTTTCCAGTTGAAGGAATGAAAAATGGAACAAGAGAACCAGAGTAAAAAAAAACATCAAAGTGATTATCTTGTAACAATCTAGAGGAGGAATTCAATAACTTTATTCCAAGAGACGTCTCGTCAAACATTACATTTCATCTAACAATGACCTGTCATTTGACAGGGTCAAACAGTCTATAGGTTTTAGACTCTTCAGAGTGGCCCATTATGATGCAAGAATTAATTTTTGCATCAAATTTATTTCTGTGATCATTGGAAATATAATCCCAAGAAACACATCCAAACATGTAGAGGTGGTCGGATGAGGGCTTTCTTCCACATCATCGTTCAAATCGATTCACCAAAGGAAAAAATTGAGTCGATATGCGATTGAGAAGATAGTTTTCACAATAGAAAGCATCAACCTAGAAGCAAGGAGGAAAATATTTGTCTTGCAAAAGATATCTATCCATTTCAACTAACATCTATTTCTTGCGTTCTACAATGCCATTCTACTAAGGGGTATGAGGAAACGACCGCTTCTAGTGAATACCAGGTCGACTAGGTTATATTATTCAAAAGGTCAATTCACATACTCACCACCATTATCTGATCTTAAGCACTTGATGGGTCGGCCACATTGATTTTCAACAAAGACCCTCAACTCTTTGAAATTTTCAAAGACAATATTCATGTTCTTCAGAAAATAAACCCAAGTAAAATGAGATAGATCATCAATGAAAGTCAAGATTTACCTTGAACTTAATAAGAAAGGTATATTGATGCAACAAATATCACTGTGAACCAACTCCAATAGTTTTTTTGCTCACCACACTTTGCTAGAGTTGAAGGGTGCTCAATGATTCTTGACAATAACACATCCTTTACAGACTACATTAGGGGGAAAAACTTTAGGTAAACTAGAAACCATATTCTAAGTTTCCATTGACTGTAGACTTAAAAATTTTACGTCACCAAGTCATTCATGCCAAGTTCGAATTCATTCATCCGTGTGAGAAATAAGAGCAATTAGTTCAGAGTTGAGTTGAGTCGTGTCACAAAATTTACACAAACTATCCTTCAAGTTGAGAAACCCCCCAACAAAAATCAATCGAACTCTCTTCAAATATAAAATAAAGAAATTATCTAGACAAAACTACACAATCTTACCTGTCTATGTTAATTAAGAAACCAAAAATATATTGGCACTGAGGTTTGATTCATGATAGAAATTGACAATTCTCCCATGTCGATAGGAAACATCACCTTGACCAACAATGTTGAGAGAAAAATCGTAAAAGCATAGATCTTTCTCTCCTTAACTTCATATAAGGATGTGAAAAAGGAAGCATCCTGAGCCATATGATGAGAGCACCCATAGTTGACTACCGATTTTTTATGCACAAAATTAGACAACAAGGATTGAGAAGTTCTGACTTGGAAGGTGAAATTATTAGTGGGTTAGCAAACAATGGACGTATCTCCTTCAAGGCGTTTGACCTTCTCCTCTAGGTCATCTATCTTCTTGTAGTATAATTTCTCGACATGTCCAATATTTCCACATTACTGACATTTCTTTTTATTTTGACTCTGATGAGGTGCATCTTCATATCCTTTAGGCTCCTGGTCTAGGCATCCAGGTCTTTGTATAGGGGTATCAAACCATCCACTTTCCTTATGATTCAACTTTCCCTTTCCCTTGAGAAAGTGGGCTTGATGTTTACCACCAATCTTTCCTTCATCAAGAAATATGTGTTGATCAATGCTCAATAAGCCACATAAATATTAAAAAGTGTAATCCTTACCATATTCCTTGCATGCCTTCTAGTTGGTGCAGAAATTCGAAACGAATATGTCGAATGGTGTTCTCAAATTCATGAGGACCAACTCAATGAGGTGATTGTATTTCTTCAAATAATTATTTCCACATTCTCCCAACTTCCATTGTAGTTCACACATGCAAAATAGTCATTTATTTTGTCGAAAGAATGAGGATCGATAGAGATCAACTCTTTATCTAATTGCTTGATGTGGATTTCATTGAATCCATTGAATAAATACTTCAACTTCTTCTAGATTTTATGAGGTCAATCGATTCCACTAATGTGAAATCGAATCCCCTGGGAGACATAGGTCATGATGACCCCCACAACCTCATACTTCTTTCTGTAAACAATGAATGTTTCTTGATTGTATGTTGGGTCTGGAATCACAATATTCATATGTTTCCACAGTCCTTTACTCATCAGTAGGGTTTCCATGTCTGGTGCCCATACTGCATAATTTGATCCATTCAAAACTACAGGATTTATCTTCGAAGCCATCTTCGACATCTAGATAGATATGATATGTTTCCACAATTTATAGTAAACAAATCAACGACCCAAAGTCAATCACATAATAAATTTGATTCGACATTATTTGTGGACAATAGGTTAGGTCACAACTAGTCTCTACAATACCATGTTGGGGATTGGGTGTAACCTAATACAAAACAAATATATAGAACTTCAGATAATCAAAGAGGAATAAGTTTCAAATATAACAGATGGTGTCTAAAGACATCATTATAGCACTTAGGAATAGGGAATTGTGATCAAAACATCACACTGCATGCTGAACATCTTGACACATGTTTGCTTCACGATATTGTACACTTGTACCACAAAATGATAATGACCCATCAGGTCTGTTATTTATAACTTTAATATCTAACCAACTTCATTGGAATCCAGAAGATCTTGTCCACATACAACCATCGGTGGTTAGAGTTGACTCCAATAAATCCACATTTTCTAGTCGGCTCGACAAGGATGCTCGATCCGACCATACATGCAAATTGTAGTTGATTACTTGATTGGTCAATCCACCGACCATCTGTCTTTGATTGTTGGTCGATTTTCTGACCAAAGTAGCTCCATATTAAATAGAGAGTGCAAACTAATAAAAGGTGGAATACTCAATTCATAATAATTCTCGCCCATAGACTTGGTGATGGTGTAAGGTCCATATTAGATTGGATTGAGCATTTTTGGGGACCTGTGAGGTGCTTCTTTTGCAAGTGAAACCATACCTTATCACCAACTTGAAATAGGTGTGGAACTCGATGTTGATTATGTCACTACATGTACTTAGGATTGGATTTATGCAACATACCACAAAATTGTTGGTTGTGTTGGATCCATTCAAAAAATTTTACCCCTCCTTGTAATATTCCCTTGCTTAACTAAGGAACATTACTACGTGAAATACACATAAAAATTGAAAATTTTCTGCTAATTCATTTCCCTGTAGCTTACCAACCATGATTTATACACATAATTAACTAGATTATGATACCCATAACTAAATGCATCTATAACATCCTAAATGAAAATGAATGTAGTTAATAAATAATTTACAGTAGCATGTAAAACCATTCTCATTCACAGAGTAAAATGCACATCCATAAGACTCATCATAAAAATCAGATAATAGATAACCACTTATCTTTAAAAGAAAGTTTGTGCAACCATCTACTTTGGAAAGATGTTCCACCCAACCATAGACTTATTGTTCCAGATATCAACAGTAATTCACCCTCGATATGGGGCTAGGAATTCAAAAAGAAGGGTTCCTCTCACAATCCACTCATAGATCAATATCCCACAACTCACTGGTATTCTCCTCCAACTATGCTGGATTTCCTCTAGATTTCTCCCTCTTAACCTTCCCAACCCAAGAAATGTTCCCCTTCACCACTTTGAGTCCATCAGGTGCCCAATTCATTTACCATGGTCTCTTTGGCATAGGTAACCAAGAAAATATCTATTGGGAACATAAGGGAAACTCATTTTTAGGAAAACTACAAGGAAAACAACAAAAAACACTTGTTGTTACAATGCAACTCACACGGGAGCTCACTCTTCAAGCCTAAAAACCCAGATCTTCAATTTCAAGTTCTAAAATGGTCCAAAAACGTTCCAATACACTCCATAATTCACCCATCCTTCTTGCTCTAGCTCTGATATTGTTTTTCCATTCTCACCCCTTGTTGTTCACGCCAAAATGAATGTGAAAAAATGTCTAATCTCCCCATACAAATTTCCTCTATTTTCTCAAGACAATTGACTACAAACTCTTCTCAATGTTGAATTTACTTTATCCCCAAGATTCTAATAACTATGGGATGTGAATTCTACACTCATCCTCTAACATGTATTCACTGATTGGGCTCTCATACACTCAATAAAAAAATAGAATGTTTCCCAAATGATAATAAAATTCAGAAAACTTGGTTTATCTTAATAACAATAAACCATTTCCCCCTTTGGGCCCCTCTTATACACCCAAAAATTCCTCCTCTCTTGTGGATTAATCAGCCCCCATCTCTATCAATATTCCTAGCAGTTGGCATCACATTATTTTTATTAAAATAAAAAAAATACATTTCACATATTACATCGCTTCACCATAGCCATATTCATATCTACATTATGCATTAATTAAATTGGGGATGTTACATTTCCCCTCCCCTACAATTGTGAAATTTCCTCGGTGCACAACATCATGCCATAATAAATATACAAATTTACATCATAATATTTAGAAAATAAAACTCTATAGCATGTTTACTCTCCAACAACAGTCCCAACCATAATATCCCATTCTTCTCAACATTCCGACCTAAGGAATGTGCCCCCTTCACTGCCTTCATTCCATCAGGTTTCACCTTTGATCCAAAAATGGGCACTTGAAAACTTACTCAAATTTTCTCCATTACCGGATGCATAATTATTTTCTCAATTTTCTAGTATCAATATGAAAATTGGCAATATTCCATACTTAACATTTTTAAATGTGAATTAAGAAAACATAACACATAATACTAGATACAAACTAGAATTAATAACTAATTTCACGAGACACCCTGGCTACATCTTCGGGATCGATCAATCGACGAATTGCTTCATTATTTTCTCCATCAAAGAGATGTTTTCCTTTACAAATGTAAGGGTTGAATTTTGACATCATGTGGCTCATTCTCCCATCTTGTGAAACATTCTCCTATTAACAAAAGGACCTAAGGATCTCACATTAAGTGGCACAAGCAATACTTCCTTGTTTATTGTCTCCAAATAAACATCTCCTATCCTCTTCCCAGTGAGAGGAATTTACAGATTTACATGGTTGAGAACTCCTCAATATATCAAGGAGAAAATATCTCTCTAGATCCACTAAATTAGGATCTAGGCACACATAAAGGGTTAATATGAGGGAAAATCACAACATTCCCCATGAAAATCTCAACTCTCTCCATGAACATCTCAACTTTCCCCTTAGATTAGGAAACAAGAAGACTATGTAATTCTTCCATTAGTTTCCTATTAAATTTGAGAGAAAAATACAAACATAAAGTCCTCAAATATTTAATAATCATTTGATTTGATTTTAGCATTTATGTCCCTTTACTTAACAAGCCATATCTTCTGCATATGAAGTCGATTTGACCTCATTCAAGTTGCATCAAAAAGCTCCCTGTGAGCTCTTTGTTGTGCGGACATCTTCAACAATGATGAAGAGCTTCTATATTTGTCAACTATGGAGATCGTTCTGGATCTAACCTCCCCACAAAAAGGACTTTTGGACCCACAAAAGTATACATAGAGAGTTAAAATCATCATTCTTATTTACATACTCTCATTCTCTTTGTGACTCAGCAAAGGCATACAAACATGATGTTGCATATAAGTGATTTTACAAGAGGTAATCACTTTTACAATTTACCCTTCTTGGAATCTAATACAGAACATGTGATTTACAAAATTTGCAGCAATCATCTATTCATAATGGATACCCATTTCTTACCCAACCAGGCTAATGGATTTCCCTTCAATAATTGATCTTCTCTAAGGACTACTTATTAGACTACTAGTGCTTGATAAACTCTTTTATTAGCTACCTCTATCTTTATGGGTTCTTGCACAAATTTCTTTCCCTGATTTGGAAAAAGTTGCAGATGAAGTTTACAACACTTCTCAAGCCAATATCCACTCATATTGCAATGAGTGCAATAGCTCTTTCCCTTGTTCACATTCTGATTTGAATAGTGATCTTCGTGTCTTGTCTCCTTCCTGGTAGACATGACCTTCCTGTACAAGGAATTCTTCTTCCAACATTTGGCTACACAATGGTTATTCAATCCACAAAAATTGCATGGATATGCATACCATAAATTATGTGTCGCATGACCATTCTTCTTATAATCAAATAATACATTGGAATAATCATGATTTTTGTACCTTTTATTGTTTTCCTTGGTGTAGAACTGACAATGATAAACTGTATGTACTTCTCCTTTGAAATGTTCATCTCTTTTTGAATATTCCTTGGATTCTTTTTCACTGTCATGAGGTGTTGTGCCATCATTTTTCTTGAGTCGTTTTGGTAATGGTTTAAGTTCTTCACTTGAAGCATCTCTTGCTTCAACTGCTCTGAAACATTCTCCATACCCCAATATTGCATAATGAGGTTTTTCTACCACTTCTATGGGATCTACTATACCTTGGCCATTAATTCCAAGGCTCTTTCCTTCATAACCCATCTTAGTTAGTAGCTTAAAACCTATGCCTTTTATATGCTTCTCAAATGCACCAAAATAGTCATGTTGATGGGAAGGAAGTGAACATGAAAACTCATTTATACTGCATATCTCAGTGACAGTTTCTGAATCGTGTTTAGAAGACAATTTCTCCAATTCTTTATTACTCTGAAACTTTTCCAAAAGCCCATCCTTGTCTTGCAACTCATCTTCTGATACTTGTAGAAATCTTCTCAACTCAACATTTTCTACCGGGATAAATTGGTTGATCTCTTGAAGCTCTTGAATCCATGCTTGTTTCGATGCTTTCCCATGGTTGTTTCCTGCAAATGCCTTCAAATATGCACTTCCAAATTGTAAATAGAGAAAATAGAAGAATCTAATATAAATATGTTAATCAACCTTTTAGATAGCCACTTAGAATAACTTGAATCACACTCAATTGAAATTGTCCTGTAGACCCCCTTATTCAATTTAAGGGTGGTCCAAGGAAACGACAAGATGGTTTTGAGTCTTTTGAATGATTCACAATTATAAGTTCCCCTTATTGAACAATAACATAAGCAATGTTTCATTTTAAATATATCAATACATGCTAAATCATAAGCCATGCTAAAGCATAATCCATGCTAAAGTATTAAATGAATACTTCTAAATGCTTTATGTATATTTTCAAAAAGTTGTGCATATTTTGTCTTTAAAATTTTACTTAGATGAACCATGGAGTAAAAAAAAGACACGGACATACAATTATGCATATAAAAAGATAAATACTTCCCTTTTTTAATGTGATATGGTGTATGGTGCTTTGGAAATGATGCTTGGGTATTCATGCCTTCTCGTATCTTTGCAAGAAGTAGTGTATCAATCTCTTTGTGGAATATCTCTATCATAGATAAGATTAGACTAACCTTTGCATAAAAAAATTGGGCTCTGCCGAACTTTCTCATTTTTTGGATGTGTTTTCTCATTTTAGATGGATGCCCATATTTCAATCTCAATGTTGTAGAAATTAGTGGTGTGCAACATACTCATCACTGGACGAGATTGACTTCAGAGGTTGATCGATCATACGAATTCTTATTGGGATGTTTGGGATTCCTTTTCTTAACAATTGTTTGTGGGTTGTTGGTGTTAGCACTCCGTAATTTCTGAGGCTGAGGGAGAAATTGACAGAGGTAACCACAAAACCACTTGGAGTCAAGGATCTATCCCTCCAAGACTCAGAGAGGGATCTCTCTATATGATTTAACTTTGTTTTGGACTGGATATTAGGCTAGGTATGAGGATAGAAATTTTGGTTTTGGATTTGGTATATTTGGAAGATTGAAAACTCAGATTTACATTGGGCCATGGGGTCTGCCTTTCTGAATATGGATCTATCTTAGGTTTATAAGGTTGTCTCCACAGGGAAGGGTAGTAAGACTGTTGGATCTAATTGAATCAAATGAAAGTGAAGAAGACGAAAAGAAGGGAAAGTCCATCAATCAGAGGAGAAACTAAACATTCCTCTACTCAACTTTAGATGAATAACATGTAGATCGGTAAAGACCAGAAACAGATTGCATGAGACAAATTTTGCTCATTAACTTTCTTTAAATGATTAGAAACAAAAAACAAAATGATTACAGAGTAAGATAAACAGTTACCGAGAGAGGAAAAACATCACCAAGGAGTCAGACACAGGAATCCTGCAGATACAACCTCTTTATTTCTGGTAGATTATGTGGAAAATTACAAAGTATCCCCTATGGGGCATGAATCAAATGATCAACAATCAACCCTTATACATTTAAATTATTACAATATATAGAAAAGACTCTTCCTCTGGCTTAGTAGGTCGAATTCAACAACCTCGACAAAAAATAGAAACAAATCCCTGAAAATCTTGAACTGTCTGCCATGAAAGACGAACCGAACTGCTGAAAAAAGGGGTCAATTTAGACATTCATATCTCCAAAAATATGACATTTGTGTGAAAAATTAAATAGGTTATTGTATATGAGTCCATCCTAAGAAGAAACCTCTTTCAGTTTTCCAAAATCCATCTCCAGCTCATCGAAACAGCTCCCACAAAATCATGAACAAAATAGGAAAAAATGGAAGCCTCGAAAATAGGGCTGAGAGATGGATTTGATTCTCCCAACTTATGACACCTGTGTAAATTATGGGAGAGGTTATTTTCTTGAGCCCGTTCTAAACAAAAACCTCTCTCTAATTTTCAAAATTCATTTCCGTTTGCCTGGAATATCTCTGGGAAGACGAAGTGTTGAACTGTGCCAAAAATGGTTTTTATTTTTAGGAAGGCGGTTTTGGAGAAGGAAAGGTGGTTTTCAGAACCCCTTGGAGTGGTAAGTGGTATTGGGAGGGGGGGTCCGAGTTCACCATACAGTGACATGTAT
>JASDQU011444465.1:23139-44771 GCA_032191745.1 Picea mariana
TTTCATGTGTATTATCTAATGATATCCATTTTCATCTTGTGTGTTCTTCCATAGGTATAGTTCTTCTTGGAACACATTATCTTCCAAGATATAGATATACAAGATATGTACAAAGACGTTGCAAACAAGATATGTACAAGAAATAAGGAGAGTGTTGTTACATTTTTAAAAGAAGAAGTTTCTTCCATCTTGCTTAGTCTTCTTTGTAGGTTCCTTTTCTTCGGCAATCGATGCTTCGTGTTTCTCCTTCCTTTTCTTTAGCTCGGGACACTGATTCTTGTAGTGATCATACTTTTGACAGTTGAAGCATTGTACTTTTGAAATGTCTTTCTCTTGATTTGGCTTCCTCCTTGAACCAAACTTCCTTTTGTTCCTGAAGTTCTTGAATCTTTCTGTGAAGGCTTGATCATCGTACTTCTTTTGGGGTTTCTCTTTNGATTCAAGAACTTCAAGAACAAAAGAAAGTTCTTGAATCTTACCGTGAAGGCTTGATCATCATATTTCTTCTGGGGTTTCTCTTTTGCATTGATCCTTGATTCTTCTTGAGCACAACAAGTCCAAATTTCTTCAAATGTCGGATACTCCTTCCTTGTGTTCATGCTTACAGCAAATGCATCCCACGTCTTGGGAAGACCATTGATTACTATGCTCACCAATTCCTTTTCTGAAGTGATCTCTTCAATAGCTTGTATTTGATCTCTTATCTAGGAGATCCTTACAAAGTATGATGTTATGTTGTCATGCTCATTCATCTTCATGTCACGGAGCTCATTCTTCAGACTCATAACTTGTTCGATGTTTCTAACTGAGAAGAGATTTGTTAGGGCATTGTACATCTTCTTTGATGAGTCAATATGGGAGATGTAGAGTATCAAGTGGTATTTTATAGAATCCACTATGATACTCATGGCATTGATGTCAACATCTTTGAACTTTTCCATAGTTGCAATGTTCTGCGGTTCCTTCTCTTTTACTTCTTCAAACTCTGGCTTCACAATCTTTCCTTTCACAATATCCAACACTTTATTCTTGGCAAGGATGAGGTCAATCCTTGTCTTCCACGCTTTGAAGTTAGAGGCTCCATCTAACTTGTTCTCAGAATTCATAGAGTTAGTCATGGCTTGCTTGACTTGGTCAAACCCTAGATTTGACCAGAAATTCAATCTTCACATCTTGGCCTTTTGAGAGTGCCAGGAGATGCACTGAGCTAGGGTGCACTGATCTATCTAGAGATTAGGTCAATACATTCACTTGAGGTGCCTCAACAAGAGGTTTAGGGTTTCTACAACTGCACCTACTAGTAACCCTAGCTGCAGTGTCTTGGAAGCTGCTTCTGCTAGTAACCCTAGAGTCAGTTCCTCAGCGAGCTCAATATCCTAGCGGCTATGTTTCCTTCCAACGTTTAGACTGAATGGAGGAGGTGTGGGCCCATAACCTATTAGAATATGAAAGACATGTGCTCATTTTACCATTGACGATACTCTCATCACCCAACCATAGGCCGAAGCCACCCTCCGAGCACCTTAACCTTGACTGAGAATTCCTCCGAAAGAAAACCCTAGGCTAAATAGCCAAACAAAGGGTAGCACACCTTTCCCCAAGGATAGCGCATCACAAAAAGATGATCAGATAGTCCAAACCCTAGCCAAGAGATATTCAAGCCAATACTGAAAACTTGCTGTTGTTGCAATTGCACTTGCANGGGAACTGCAGTGCGCACCAAACTGGGAATTGCAATTCTGAGATGCTGTCAAATGAGAACTGGTGCCCTGTATTTATACTGGTTCTGCCAGATTTGCTGGGGTCGACTTGTCCTTATGGATATGTGTTTGTTCAGTATATTAATATTATTTCTGGCCGACTTCTTCTCTTGGAGGCTAATAACCTAATATAAATTATCTTCTTGAGCTGACAAGGCTTCTAGGGTTATTAGCCAACTCATTAGGGTTTTCTCTTGCTTTCTAGAGTCTTCTATTCTCATTAGGTTCACACGTGGAGGTAAATACCTCCCGCAGCTACCATAATATTAATAGTATCAACCAAACGATGTTCCCACATTACTCGATCATTTCACTGGATTGGAACAAAGTTATGTGACCCACCAAAGTATGATGGTTTGACTGACATAGGATATTTTGTAAAGGCGTTTGATTTGCAGATACTCAAACAACAAAGATTGTTGGAATTAGATGTTTTCTTGAAGGCCACTCTAGCCAAAAATAGAAGACTGACATCAATGTAAAATATTAATGCAAGTTATATTTGAGATTGAAGTTGAGTATATTATGCATAAATATGAAGGATTAAGTGAACCAACATATTATATTGTGCAGTGTAGAAAGATATGGAGTTTGATACCAAAGGAGGAATGGATGCATAGGTTCATACATACATTGGATACAATCCCCAAAAACTGGTACCTAGAACTAGAAGTGTGCAGGGAAACAACAAACTGGGATGAGCTAACCTAAAGGTTTAAGATAACATTTACTTTTGAAAATGAATCACCATTAGTAGATGCAGCTTTGGAGGCCATTAGAAATAAGTTTTTTTTAGTAGAAGGGTTAATGGATGTAGTACCTGTGAGTAGCGTGTATAGAGATTCTGTGATAGTACATGAAATACTGGAATGTTATAATGTTTCTAAACAATATCGGGAAAAGGAAGATCCAATAAATATACAAATACCTGAAACTGAGGGGGAACACGTAGTAGAAGGTCTAGAGCTTGGATCTGCTGTGTATGCACATCCATTAAGGAAATGTAAGGTGAATATTGGGACAAAAGAGAATCCAAAGTTTGCACAGATAGGAAACTAATGGAATGATGAAACTGCAGAAAATATTGCAGACTTACTATGCGAGTATCAAGATCCATTCCCAACCGTGTATTTAGAAATGAAAGGGATACCTTGTGAGTTAGGAGAAATGAAGATCCCTTTGAAACTAGATGCTAATCTAGTAAGATAGAGACCCTACAGACTGAACCCAAATTATAAAGAGAAGGTAAAGGCAAATATATAGTAGATGTTATAAGTATGAATCATTCAACCAGTAGTAGAATCATAATGGATAAGTCCGATGGTAGTACAAGATAAGAAAACAGGGGGAATCAAAATTTGTGTAGACCTAATAAATATAAATGATGCATGTTTGTACGATCCATTTCCAACACCTTTTACAAATAAAGTTCTAGAGAATGTATGGGGGCAGGAGGCCTACTCTTTGACGAATGAATTCTCAGGATATCACTAGATAAAGATTGTGTAGGAAGACATACATAAGAATACCTTTGCAACAAATTGGGGAAGCTACCGGTACACAGTGATGCCTTTTGGGCTGAAGAATGCACCTGCAAGTTTCTCGAGAGTGGTTGTCACATCCTTTAAGGAATTTATTCATAAGATCCTTAAAGTTTATTCAGATGATTGGACTGTGTTTAGTCTATTAAAATACCATATAGAGGTATTGAGATCAATGTTGGATAGGTGTAGACAATGTCATATTTCATTGAATTTGAAAAAATGTTTTTCCTATGTGCATTTTGGAATTTTGTTGGGCCATGTGGTATGTAAGAAAGGCTTAGTAGTGGATCTTGCCAATATTGTAGTGATTGTGGACTTACCACCACCTACATCAGTATGATAGTTATAATAAACATTGGGCCATACATGATACTATAGGAAGTTCATTAAAGGATATGCACATATTACAACACCCATGGATAAGTTGTTGAAGAAATAAGCTAAATTCCAGTGGAAAGAGGATTTCCAGAAAGGTTTGGACACATTGAAGAAGAAGTTAGTGATTGTGCCAATTTTGATATTCCTAGATTGGAAGAAGGAATTTCATGTTCATGTGGATGCATCGTCCATAGCTTTAGGCATGGTATGATCTCATCCATGATAAGGAGCATTAGGCCACCTAACTGAATTTGCAAGAAGGAAGTTGTCAACAACAAAAAAGAACTACAGTACGATAGAACAAGAGGGGTTGGAAATGGTGTATGCATTGTAAAATTTTAGACACTATTTGTTGGGTTGTTACTTCAATATGTATGAAAAAAATTCCGCACTAAGATACTTAGTGAACAAGCCAGTGTTGGGGGGAAATTTTGCATATGGTTACTTTTGTTTCAAGAATATGACTTTGAATTCATCGTTAATCTGGGAAAATTGAATGCAGGACTAGATCACTTATCACGCATTATATCATGAGAAGATGCAGGGAATCTAAATGATAGTCTATCGTATGCGCATTTATTTGCAGTTCAAATGGTGGATGACTACTTCGCAGACATTGTGAAATTCTTAAGTACAGGAATGGCTCCATCAAACATGCCATTTGCACAAAAGAAACAATTAGTGGTTAAGGCAAAATACTGTCAACTAATTACAGTAAAATTATATAAGTTGGGTGCATATGGGATATTAAGATGATGTGTGTTAGATCATGAAAGTACAATGATACTATCTGAAGCACATGAAGTTATTACAGGAGGAAACTATGCAGGTAAAGTGATAATGTAGAATATTTTGTGTGCAGGGTTGTGGTGGCACACACTTCATAAGGATGATAAAGAATATTTACAGGCATCTAATGTTTGTGAAAGGGTTGGAAATCTATCCAGAAGGGATGTGATGCCCTTGCATCCACATGTTACATTGCAAGATTTTGATAAATGGGAAATACACTTTGTTGGATCGATCAATCCACCATCCAAGAGATCAGGAGCTAGGTATATAATTAGTGCGACAAAGTATTTGACCACATGGGAAGAAGAAGCATTGGTCACAAACTGTAGTGCAAAGATTGTTGTGCGATTTTTGTTTGAGAATGTCGTTACAATATTTGGTTTCCTAGTGAATTTTACTGAGTGATCAAGGGACATAATTCTTGAATAAGATGATTGCAACATTGATTGAGGAGTTTCAAATTCACCATCAAGGGAGCATGTTGTATCACCCTCAGGAAAATGAGACATTAGAAGAATTCAATAAAATTTTAGAGAATGCTCTGAAAAATATATGCAACATAGGAAGGGATGATTAGGACTTGAGGATCCCTGCAGTATTATGGGAATATAGGACTACAAGAAAAAAGTTGGCAGGGCAAACACCTTTTAGGTTGGTATATGGGAAACAAGTAGTAATTCCAATGGAATTTGTTGTGCCAAGATTGCGTGTTGCAATGATTGATGATATTTTAGACTCTGATGTGGTAGAGGAAATATTATTGTAGTTATTATATCTTGAAGAAGACCAATTTGTCACAGGATTCCATCAACAAGTCCAGAAGGAAAGAGAAAAAGAATGACATGATAGGCATATTAAACATAAAAAGTTTCAAGTGGGAGACTTAGTGTTGCTATACGACAACAAGTTCACGCAACACCCAGGGAAGTTTAGGATGCATTGGTTAGGTCGATGTGTGATCAAGTATGTGACAAAAGCAGGTGTTGTGCAACTAGAAATGTTGAATGGTGAAGTGTTGGGGGTACTGGTGAATGGGATTCAGATGAAACTTTATAGGGACGATCGACTATCCACGCACTAGTATAACCTGCACAGGAACCTATGTACCATATTAGTTTATTATAGTAAGAAAACAAAAAGAAATAAAAATCAGAAAAAGAAAAAGAAGAGAAAAAGTGAAAAAAGTAATAAATTAAGTGAAGGAAATAAACAAAAAGTTGAAGTGTTAGTGAAGGGTCAAGAAGTTAATATAGTTCAAAAAATGAAATAAACAGGAGAATGTCGTGGATGATAATGAAGAGAAAATAAAGATACATATACAACAAGAGTAAGTTCATAGAAGAAGTGAGTTATGCGCTGATAAAAGATCATGCAAAGGAAGTGAATTGCACACAGAATAAAACATTGTGTAGTGAACGAACAAATAAGTCGTAGAAATGCTAAGAAGAAGAAGTAGAAATATAGTTAGAGGTATTAAAGAGAGGAACATATGTTTAAAAAGTAGTAATGACAAGACATCATGGAGACCCGTAGTCATAAATAGAAAGCGTCGACAGAGATTGTGATAGACTGGTAGATCGAGGAAAACATCCAACGAAGGATTTGGAATTGATACAACGTTAAAGTAGTAATTGATTTCACAATACTAGTGGATTAGTCAATTAATTCAGGTGCGAAGTTAAATGAACAATTGTCTAAGGGGCATAAAAGTTGTTGAAGGGTCGACGTGCCAACATTATTGTTATGTGGATTTTGCAGCTAGTAGAGAGAGTTGAGAGAAGTCTTGCAAATCCCTGATAAATGCCACCGAGACAAAGGAGTTGTCACAGGTAAAAATATTGCAGAGATTTCACCACCAAATAAAGCAACATCAAAAAAAAAGAAAACACAAACTAGGGAAACAAAAACACTACGAAGAGTTGAGGAGACTCTAGGAGCATCCTCGTCGGAGCCGATGTTTCCAAGGGACTACATTCCATCGAGGAAGGATGATGCCAAACCAATTAAGTTAAAGAAGGAGGTCAGGTATGAATTGGTGACGGTAGAAATCCCAGGTGGGGTAATCATTGACAAGGATATTCTAGGCAAGGTGTCGCAGCGGAAATATGCAGAACAAAACATCACAGATACAACAAAGTTCCTCGAGATTGCGTCGAACAACTACTTCGAGATGAAAATAAATGCAAAGATGTGCCTTCTCGTAGTTGAGATGAAGGTATGGGCTAGAGGTTTGGAGAGAGATGGCCTATTGAATCTATTTGACATCCCACACTTTGGTAGGAGCCAGGAGAATAATTCATGTGTAAATATGTTATTAACCTGTGTGCATGATGGCTACCTATGGTTAGACAGGACGATTTGTATAGACACAGATCTAATTGTGTGAATCACAAGATTACTGTCATAGGGGAAATATCCTACATTGTTGTTCATGGAGAGAAAGAAAGAGAAGGATCTGTTAGAGTCCATGAAGGAGAAAGTACACACAGTTAGAGTTGTGCACGGTTTGGATTTGCCAAGTATATGTGACCCAACGATACAATTTGTGATGCAAGCATTGGCATGCAAATTTTTGAGAAAGTGTAGGAAAGACCAAGTTCCTGTGGATGTGATAGTTGTGGCTAAGAAATGTGTACAATGGGTAATGATGAGCTTGGTGCCATTTTTACTTAACCAGTTCCTAATAGATTACACCGAAGCACAGGACAAAGGAATAGAATTCCATTATTCCTGGTTATTACTTTTGATCGTGTTAGTAGTGTGGAAAGAACTAGAGGATGCATAGTTTCTGGGTACGAGAGGCAAGTCGTGCTTGGACACCAAGTATCAGAAATTTTGGTACACGATGCACAAGGGATGACAAATGAACAAAAATATTGAATTCTATCTATATAAAGAAATGATTAGGAAATGTTGTCAGGATACACCACGAATTTCACCACAACTTGTAGAAACTTACAAACCAATTGTGCAGTTCATGGAAGACCATCATCATATTTACATACAAGAAAAGAACTATCCAAGAGAGGAATGGGTCAAGAAAAAGTACTGAATCATAGAGGAGGACATAGAAGTAATTATGCAGGACTGGGACACAAACTGGAAGGTCCCATTGAACGATCAAGAAATGGAAACACCATATCTTGAGATTGATGAAGTACAAGGCTCAATAAATGGCACAAGCAAGAAGAGGAAAGACACAGAGATAGAAAAGGGAAAATCAATGTCGCATCAGAAGAAGCGGAAAACGGACAAAGAAACAAGTCCAATGGAATTGACGAAAGACGACTTCAAGAAGTTTGGGGAGTAATTTAAGGAGATCAACAACGACGTGTTTCAACGCATGGTAGAGAAGGAAGAAGGAATGAAAAAAATACATAAAGAAATGAATGCACTGCACCAATTGATGGAAGAAAATAGGACAACAATTGTTCAACAAACAACTAAAGGACCAACACAAAGCACAACAAGGCTAGTAGAATCAATATTGATAGTCTCTCATGCATTATGGGTAACATGGGAGCACAAAACAATTAAGTTAGAACCAGGGGTGATTGTGTTCCCATCAGTGGAAATGCATGAGCAAGCGCGCACACTAAGTCACTTTGAATTAGTCTTATCAAAGATACTGGGATAAATTTTGCAGGGGTTGCAGGCTATCATAGCGCAAGATTTGAACCTACATGAAGAAAAAACATCTGATGGATTGGTTAAGGCCACAACAAAGATTGAAAGCATGCATATTGACTACAACAAAGTTGAATGGGAAAGGGATGCAGTTGTGCAGAAGGAAGAACATGTGAAGTAAGCATTTGACATGGTTTGCAAAGAGTTTTTGGAGGCACCAATGGAGATGGATACTCCATTGGAAGATCAAGTAGAAAATATCAATGAATCCATCTAGGGATTCCGAACGAAAATTGGTGATTTAGAAACATGAATGACACCAAGAACACCCCCAAAAGAAAGAGACTAAAGGGAGAACATAGTAAGCACTGCAGTGGAAAGTGTTAGGACTTTGGAAGCAGAATGTGCTAAGTTGTACGAAGAAAACACAAAATTTTGGAATCAACTGTCGGAAGATGTCGAATTATAGAGTATTGAACAAAATGTTCAAACTGTGTAGGGGAAGGCTCACGATATTAAGGAAACCATGAGAATTCTTCCACCAGCTGAGAAGATGATGAAAATGCAAGAGAATAAGAAACTATACTCCGAGATGAACCAACTGAGGGTTGAGAAGCAAGCTCCAATGCAACATATAGAGATGTTGCAGGAAGAAGAATTAAAAGTTACAGAGAAAATAATAGAAGTGCAACACAGGATCAGACAAACAGTGGAACAAGATGAAGATAACTGACAAACTCATATCACTACAGAAGTACTAGAAACAATTTTTTTAAACAAAACACAGGTCAATGAGAAGACCAACACAACAAAGGATATTTTTTAAAAATTCAAGGAGAAGTTGAAAAATTCTTAACTGGCTTGGGAGAAGCCATAAGTGAGTGTTGGGGGAATGTTGGACATAATTTTTTTATGAGAATAACTATGTTTTTGGAGCTCCACCATATAAGGTAGAACCAAAGCGCATAGCAAGGGCACATTTGTAGTGCAAAAGTAGGAAAAGCAACAAATCGACGAAAATTTAGGAAAAACAATTATGACCCATTAGGGTTTTGGGGATAAGTTGTTATGAACCATTAGGGTTTTGGTCCCTACTTCTATGTATAAATAAGTAAAGGGCCAAGAAATATTAGTTTGTTGAGAATAAGATATTAGGTTTCTCATGATTGATGAAGAGAGTTTATGCTCAAGGTTTTCGGGAAGATCTTTTGGGGATAGGATCATAACTGAGAATTTGCAGAGATAGTCTCGCACTACAGAGCGACTAGGCAGGTTTTGGGATTACAATATTTTGTGTCTATTGTGAGTACAATGCACAGGCCTGAGGTGATTATTGCATAAATAACTAATATAAGAAGTCAACCGTTGTTGTCATAGCCTAAGGATTGGGTGAACCACACTAAAATCCTATCTCTAATGTGTTTGTTGATGTGATTATTCATGGATGTTATGTTTATGCATGATTAGTATAGATATGTTAACATATGGATGGCGCACAATAATAATGAATTATTATGTGGGTTGGTTACGTCACAATCTATGTTATATTTTTTTGGCACACTAGGGTTTATGGTACTGAATGAATCTTAGATGGGTTAATGTTGCACAATTGTTATGGTAAAAGTAGTGGAATGTTAATTAATTGAAGTCGTGGATAAGGTTTGTTGAAATATAAAAGGATGTTAAATAAGGATAATGTGCACATCATGAATAAGTATTAATGGTTATGTTGATAGCCTCACACCCCCTCATCCCTATAGAAACTTGGTTCCTGCAACCCTAGTATATGCCTCGGGTGATACTTCAATTGCATATAAGTGATGCCAAAAGAGATGGTATCTAAAGGTTTTTTTTGGTTGAATAACTTGAACCTAGGGTGATGCAGGAGCATCGTCAGTAGTAAGCAAGCACGAGTAGCGCCAATGCATTTTTGGCACATGTTCAAAGGTGTTTAAATTGTTTTGAAGTAAGATGCACCAAACATAAATGAAGTAGTTAAGAAAGGGAATAATTATGATTGTAATCAGACCTTGAGCGTCTCGCTCTCATTTGAAGGATTAAGAGGCATTTATGCTAGTAAATGTAAGTAGGAAGAATTAAATTATAGATTAGATAGTTTTAGGAGTGGAGGGAAAACTGACTATAGAAACCCTCATATTGTATCATTGTAACATTATCAATTGAAGAGAGCATAGGAGAGCAGAAGCAGAGAGCTGTGAAAAGTAAAAAAAAAAACATGTACAGAAGTTCTGGATTAATACAAAGATCTTTAGTTTAGACCAATGGTGTTCAATTGCTTTTTGTGTTTGTACATGATGATTGATATATGCTTATTACTCTCTATTATGCATTTGCTTTGATGCATGAATGTATGATTTCATATTTAATGTTTGAAATCTGAAGAGAGAGAGGGTAAGGAATGAGTTTCAATTGTTTCTCTGTCTGAGCAAGAGTTTTCCTGCAAGGAGTGCAGTGAAATTGTCTGCAAGGTGTGCATTGACAGAAATCAGAGTTCATCTCTGAAAGCTCAGGAGGGATAACACTAATCTCATTCTCACAGATGTGCAAGTTAAGCACAGGAGCTGTGCAAAGTGTGCACTAGCCGAGTAGAGTCTCAGAGTTTGCAACCTGAGGGAGTTGTTGAAGGACTGTTATTTCAAAGAGAGTGTGCAGAGTCTAAGAATTCAAATACTTGGAAGTATTTGAAGGGTTGCCGTAAGGAGTGTGTGCAGGAGTCTTTTTGAAGACTCGAGTTTGTGGTAAAAGCTCAGAAGAGTTAGTGCCTTGAAGTGTTGAAAGGAGGCGTAGAGAAGTTGTTTTGCAGGTGGACAAGTTCTGTGAAGGAATACCTTGTTCATTTCATAGGATTTGTCAAGGAGGCATTGGACGGTCGAAATTCTCCATGAAGAATTCGCGACATCCCGAGAGTCATCAAATATTGCATAGGTGCAAGGAGAGTTACGGCAAGTGTTTCTAAAGTGTAAATCTTAGAAGAAAATGAGCTGTAGGATCTGAGCCAACAGGGGCCGTTGGATCATTCACGTAATCTCATTTCGGGATTTCGTGGGTTGAAGAACCGAAAGTTTAGCATCAGTATTCGCGAAATCGCGAAGTCCAAAATTCTGAAAAGGCAGAAAGTTTCGTTGTGGACCAACACTGGGAAACATGTCAGAATTAGGCATTTCGACATATTGGAGGATAAGAAGTCGAGACTTTTGTCCAGAAAATCCTGAAATCGCTAGTTGCGATAATGAGTAACGAGGAGTTCGGGATCTCAGCACTTCGGGTGTCGAAATATAAAGGAGGCAATGCTTCGGGAAGTGAAGTCGCGAAGTGCTGAAGTTGGGCACGAGGGACACGTGGTAGAACCAAAAGGTGAGATTGTGTGATAGATAGGTGGACACACGTCGCTTAGCAAAAGGAGTCAACACTCCGTTGACTTCTCGCCTCTCTGGAATTCATGAGATAAGAGCATGGGGGCTCGACATTGAAACTTGTGAAATGGTGAGTAGCAAGAGGTGCTAGTGTTAAGTCTAGCTGGTGGTCATGCGCGGAGGATGCTGACAAGGGAAGGAGCCATACATGTATCAACATTTCGGGTATCGCAAGATTGGGAAGGAAGAGTAGGGAGTTTCGACTCACAAACTCGTGAGTGGCGAGTTGTGACAAGCGCCTTCTAGGTTAGGCCTTGGTCATAGTGTTGTGGTCTCATGGAGAAGTGGATCTCGCACCTAGTTCTGTTCACATAGGGGAGCTTTCGAAAGGGCCTGTGGATTGATTGAATTGAGATTCCAGAAAGGAATCGAAAGAGATGATTCGGCTCAAAGGAGACAAAGAACGATCCTGTGAGCGGACTTCGGCCCAAGGGTTGCGAAGGTCTGCATTAAAGTGGTATCGGAGCACAGAAAGATTTCTTTGCTTTCTATAGCAGGGAAAAGAAAGATTCACCATGCTGCTAAGAAGAAGAGACAAGAAAACACCTGATCCACCAGAGGAGAGGGAAATTCCAGAAGAAAGGGGTAGATAGGTGCCAAATCCAGCCATGGAAAGAGAGATGCATAACATACGCACCAGACTCGTGGACGTGGAAATAAAACAGAGGCGCATAGCCGGTGTTGGAGATGTCAGTGAATCTGAAAGTGAAGATGAAGCTGGACATGAAGGAGAAGAAGTTGCAGCAGAGGATGCAGCAAATGAACGTCTGATTAGGGTGGTTACAAGAATGAGTGCCAGGGCAAAAATGGACATTCCAATATATGAGGGAAACCTGGATGTGGAAGAGGTTCTAGACTGGATTAGAGCTTTGGACACGTATTTTGACTATGAATATGTCAAGGAAGACAGGAAGTTCAAGCATGCTGCCACAAGATTGAAAGGACATGCAAAATTGTGGTGGGATGAGCTACAAGCTGACAGACGCTGCAAAGGAAAGCAAAAAATCGAGAGTTGGGATAGGATGGTTGCAAAGATGAAGGCAAAATTCATTCCCAGGGATTACCAGATTACTCTGTTTCGGAGAATGTGGAATTTGAGATAGAAGATGATGTCAATGGAAGGTACACTGAAGAGTTCTACAAGCTAAACAGCAGGGCAGGTCATTGCGAAAGTGATGATGAAAAAGTTACTAGATATATGAATGGTCTACGATATGACATTCGGGATGAGATGAGCATGATGGCCATCCGAATGGTGGAAGATGCTTATCAGATGGCTCTAAAAGCTGAAGAGAAGTTGAGCCAAAAGTAGGGTCAAAGAGGCCGAGGGAGAAGTCAAGCCATAGGCCAAGCAGTTACCCGGGATAGGAACCAGAAACCAAAAGAAGACTGGAAGAAACCTCAGACTCAGACTGAGAGAGGTGGAAGTTCGTAGAGGGGACAGTATGCTGATGGAAACACTTTTCCTCGTGCTAGAGGTAGAGGAAGAGGAAGAGGTGGAGTGGTGAAATGCTTCACATGTGCAAAGGTTGGACACAAGTCTTATGAATGTCCAGATGAGAAGAAAGAAGGAGGTGAGACTCATATTGTCGAAGCACAAAGGCGGAATGTTGAGGTAGAGGATGCTGAAGGTGGAATATCACTGGTGATGAGGAAAGTTCTCTTAATGCCAGAAGAGGAGGCAGAGAATCCAGTGCAAAGGAAAAGTCTTTTCCAGATTGCTTGCAAGACCAAGGACAGGGTATGCAAGGTCATTGTGGATAGTGGTAGCATAGACAATCTCGTTTCTACAGAGATGGTAGAAAAGTTGGAGCTGGAGACTATTGAACATCCAAGTCCATACAGAGTCTCATGGCTACAAAAAGGACNGTCATTCCCATGGATGTTTGTCATCTATTGCTGGGTAGACCGTGGAAATATGACAGGAATGTGGTCCATGATGGGAGAAAGAACACATACACCCTAGAGAATAATGGGAGAACTCACATGTTGTTGCCGATTAAGGGCAAAGAGGTGAAACCTGAAGTAAGAAACATTGTACTTCTCATGAGTGGGAAGGAACTTCTTAAGGAGGTTAAGAAGAAGGAATATCCACAATTCATTGTGGTCAGGAAGCCTAAAATTGTTTTGACCAGCACAAGAGTGGATGATTTACCAGAAGAAATCCAGAAGCTACTGGAAGAGTTTGCTGATATAGTAGTGGAAAAACTACCTCGTTCGTTGCCACCGATCAGAAGTATACGTCATCACATTGATCTTATACCTGGAGCTAGTTTACCAAAAAAAGCAGCATACAGACTGATGCCGCACGAGAATGAAGAGGTCAAAAGACAGGTCCAAGATTTAATGGACAAAGGGTTGATTAGAGAAAGCTTGAGTCCATGTGATGTTCCGACAGTGCTCAATCCAAAGAAAGACGGAGGCTGGAGGATGTGTACTGACTCGAGGGAAATCAACAAGATAACCATCATGTATAGATTCCCATTGCCAAGAATGGATGATTTGCTGGATTGCTTAAGTGGGGCCAAATTTTTTTCAAAAATTGATTTGAAAAGTGGTTATCACCAAATTCGTATGAGAGAAGGAGACGAATGGAAGACAACATTCAAAACCAATGAAGGGTTGTATGAATGGCTTGTCATGCCGTTTGTCTTAACAAATGCACTGAGCACTTTCATGAGATTGATGAATGAAGTCTTGAAAGATTTCATCGGAAAATTTGTCATTGTGTATCTTGATGACATATTGATTTTCAGTAAAACAGAGGCAGAGCATTTGAAACATTTGGCTACAGTGATGAAGAGGCTACAACAAGAGAAGTTGCTGATAAATATGAAGAAATCCTCATTCATGAAGATAGAGCTCATTTATTTCGGTTTTTTTATTTCTACAGACAAGTTGAATATGGATCCAGATAAAGTGGAGGTGATTAAGAATTGGCCATTGCCAAAGAGAATCTTTGAAGTTCAAAGTTTTCACGGATTGGATAGTTTCTACAGGAAGTTCATTAGGAATTTCAATGGAATTAGTGCACCGATGATGGACACAGTGAAGAAAAGACATAAGTCTTTTCACTGGACAGAAGAAGCAGAGAAAAAGCTTCAATTTGTTGAAAAGGAAAATCACGGAACAACCAATTTTGGTGTTGCCGGATTTTAAAAAGACATTTCAAGTAAAATGTGATGCAAGTGGATTTGCAATAGGGGCAGTCTTGAGCCAAGAAGACAGGCCGATAGCATACTTCAGTGAGAAGCTGAATGAAACCAAAGTGAAATACTCCACGTATGACAAGGAGTTCTATGCTATTATTCAGGCATTGAAGAAGTGGAGACACTATTTGATTCCTAAGGATTTTTTTTTATACAATGACAATCATGCTTTTCAATTTGTGACTCAACAGGAGAAGTTGAATCAAATACATGTAAAATGGGTTGAATACATGCAAACTTTACTTTTGTAACTAAGCATATTTCTGGAACTGCTAACAAAGTTGTTGATGCTTTGAGCATGAAATGTTTGCTATTGCAGGAGTTCAGAGTCAAAACATTGGGTTTTGATGATCTCAGGAACATGTATGGAGATGATCCAGACTTCAAGGAGGCGTATGAAGCAGCTGAGAATCCAATTCTCAGGGAAAAAAACCAATGGACAGAATACATGATCCAGGAAGGATTATTGTTTAAGGGTAATCAACTTTGTATTCCAAAATTCTCCATGAGGGAGAATTTGTTGAAGGAGAAACAAAGTGGAGGATTGGTAGAGCATTTCGGTCATGACAAGACATTCTCAAAGTTAAACAAGTCATATTTTTGGCCAGGAATGAGAGCAGACATCAAAAGATTCGTGGACAGATGTAGAAATCATCAACAATCAAAAGGAAAGAGGCAGAATGAAGGCTTATATCAACTGTTACCCATACCTGAGAGGCCGTGGGATGCATTAAGCATGGACTTCATATTGGGGCTGCCAAGAACACAAAGAGGGTTTGACTCGATATTTGTAGTGGTGGACCGATTTTCTAAGATGGCACACTTCATACCGTGTCAGAAAACCAGTGATGCAACTCACATTGCGAATCTGTTTTTCAAAGAAGTCATTCGACTTCACGGCTTACCAAGGGACATTGTCTCAGATCAAGACACCAAGTTCGTGGGACACTTCTGGAGAACCTTATGGAAAAAGCTGGGAACAAACTTGTCGTTTAGTTTAGCTTATCATCCTCAGATGGATGGACAGACAAAAGCTGTGAATAGGAGCTTGGGAGACTAGTTGAGGAGTTTGGTGACTGAACATCACAGTCAGTGGGACAACATTCTACCATAGGCGGAATTTTCTTATAATGATTCTCTTAACAGGAGCACAGGGCAGAGTCCGTTCCAAATTTTTTATGGGACACAGCCAAGAGGAGTTTCTGAACTGAGGGATTCAGAACGGGATGAGATAAGAAGTGCTAGTGCATAATATTTTGCCGAAGCAATGAAGGAACTTCATAACCAAGTTAAGGAGCGATTACAAAACTCGAGCCAAGACTATAAGCGCAGAGCATATCAACACAGGCGACAACTTCAGTTTGAAGTTGGTGATTTGATTCTTGCACACTTGAGAAAGGAAAGGTTCCCGAGAGGAACATACAATAAACTGAAAATGAAGAAAATTGGACCATGTAAGGTCTTGAAGAAATTTGGGGCAAATGCTTATGAGATTGAATTACCCGATGGGATCGGAATTTCTCCGATATTAAACATCTCAAATTTGTACCCATACAAATATGGAGCAGATAGTGAATAGCGAGAGGTTCAGTGGACAAAACAGATGCCAGTTGCAGAGAAACCACAGATGGAAAGCATACTGGACAAAAGAGTTAGAAAAAGGACTAGAAGAAGGGAATATTTTGAATACTTGGTCAAGTGGAAGGGACATCCAGTTGAATATGCCAGCTGGGAAAATGAAACAGAAATCCAGAAGCATGGACAGACTGTGCAAGAGCTCATGGACAGGAGCCCATGAAAATTTTCAAGTGAGGGAGTATGATGCAAGAGCATCGTCAGCATCAAGCAAGCCCGAGTAGCGCCAACGCATTTTTGGCACATGTTCAAAGGTGTTTAAATTGTTTTGAAGTAGGATGTGCCAAACATAAATGAAGTAGTTAAGAAAGGGCATACTTGTGATTGTAATCAGACCTTGAGCGTCCTGCTCTCGTCTGAAGGATTAAGAGGCATTTATGCTAGTAAATGTAAGTAGGTAGAATTAAATTCTAGATTTAACAGTTTTAGGAGCGGAGGGAAAACCGACTATAGACACCCTCATATTGTATCATTGTAACATTATCAATCAAAGAGAGCATAGGAGAGCAGAAGCAGAGAGCTGTGAAAAGTAAAAAAAACCCATGTACAAAAGTTCTGGATTAATTCAAAGATCTTTAGTTTAGACCCATGGTGTTCAATTGCTTTCTGTGTTTGTACATGCTGATTGATATATGCTTGTTACTCTCTATTATGCATTTTATTTGATGCGTGAATGTATGCTTTCATATTTAATGTCTGAAATCTGAAGAAAGGGAGAGTAAGGAATGAGTTTCAATTGTTTCTCTGTCTGAGCAAGAGTTTTCCTGCAAGGAGTGCAGTGAAATTGTCCGCAAGGTGTGCGTTGACAGAAATCAGAGTTTGTCTCTAAAAGATCAGGAGGGATAACACCATTCTCATTCTCACAGAAGTGCAAGTTAAGCACAGGAGCCGTGAAAAGTGTGCGCTGGCCGAGTAGAGTCTCAGAGTTTGCAACCTGAGGGAGTTGTTGAAGGATTGTTGTTACAAAGAGAGTGCGCAGAGTCTAAGAATTCAAATACTTGGAAGTGTTTGAAGGGTTGCCACAAGGACTGCGTGCAGGTGTCCTTTTGAAGACTCAAGTTTGTGGTAAAAGCTCAGAAGAGTTAGTGCCTTGAAGTGTTGAAAGGAGGCATAGCGAAGTTATTTTGCAGGTGGACAAGTTCTGTGAAGGAATACCTTGTTCATTTCGTAGGAGTTGTCAAGGAGGCATTGGACGGTCGAAATTCTCCGTGGAGAATTTGTGATGTTCTGAGAGTCGTCAGATCTTGCAAAGGAGCAAGGAGAGTTACGACAAGTTTTTCTAAAGTGTAAATCTTAGAAGAAAAAGAGTCGTAGGATCTGAGCCAGCAAGGGCCATTGGATCATTCACGTAATATCATTTCGGGGTTTCGTGGGTTGAAGAACTGAAAGTTTAGCATCAGGATTCGCGAAATCGCAAAGTCTGAAATTCCGAAAAGGTGGGAAGTTTTGTTGTGGACCAGCACTGGGAAATGTGTCAGAATTCGACATTTCGTCATATTGGAGGATAAGAAGTCGAGACTTTTGTCCCAAAAATCCTGAAATCGCGAGTTGCGATAAGAAGTAACGAGGAGTTTGGGATCTCGAGACTTTGGGTGTCAGAATATAAAGGAGGCATCGCTTTGGGAAGCGAAGTCGCAAAGTGCTGAAGTTGGGCACGAGGGACACATGGTAGAACCACAAGGTGGGCCCGTGTGATAGATAGGCGGACACACGTCGCCTAGCAAAAGGAGTCAACACTCTGTTGACTTCTCGCATATCGAGAATTCGTGAGATAAGAGGATGGGGGCTCGACGTTGAAACTCGCGAAGTGGCGAGTAGCAAGAGGTGCTAGTGTTAAGTCTAGCTGGTGGTCATGCGTGGAGGGCACTGACAAGGGAAGGAGCCATACCCATATTGACATTTCGGGTATCGCGAGATTGGGAAGGAAGAGTCGGGAGTTTCGACTCACGAACTTGCGAGTGTGAGTTGTGAAAAGAGCCTTCTGGGTTAGGCCTTGGTCATAGCGCTGTGGTCGCATGGAGAAGTGGAGCTCGCACCTAGTGCTGTTCACGCAGGGGAGCTTTCGAAAGGACCTGTGGATCGATTGAATTGAGATTCCAGCAAGGAATTGAAAGAGCCGATTCGGCTCAAAGGAGACAAAGAACGATCTTGTGAGCAGACTTCGGCCCGAGGGTCAGGGAGGTCTGCGTCAAAGGGTCTTATAACTGCCCGCCAACACTATGTAATTAGCCACTTCTCTCTTCGTTCATTTCCAAAAGTATTGGCTTCTTACAATTGCAATTGTTTTCTGATATTGTGGGTTCCTAGCATATGGCACATTGTGCATTTCCCTCAACACTATATTTTTCATCTCTTGGGAATTTTGCACATACATATTTTCATTTGTACATGAGGATTCCATCCTCTTTTAACTCATAATAATTAAATTTCTGCTATAAATTGCCTTGTTGTAATTTCTCTTTTATTTTTAGATATTCCCGATCTAAATTTGCAGCCTCTAAAATCTTTTCCTTCAAATGAGTGTTGAACATGATGATAGATGAAATATGTATTTCATGAGATCTTTTGTTGAGTGCATCAACCACTTGATTTTCCTTTCCTTTTATATACTTAATTTCAAAGTCATATTCAGTTAGAAATTATAGCCATATATTTTGTCTAGAATTTAATGTTGGTTGTCCAAACAAATTTTTCAGAACACAAAGGTCCATTCTTAGCTCAACTATTCTCCCCATAAGTTAATGTCTTCACATTTTTAATGCATGTACAATGGTTGATAATTCCAAGTCATGTGTAGCATAATTCCTTTCATGCTATTTTAGTTTTATAGAATCATAACACACCACATGATCCTTTTGAGTGAGAACATCATTGAGCACTTCCTTACATGCATTAATGCACACTACACAATCTTTTTTTGGATCTGCAATCTTTAATATTGGTGCACTTGTCAAAATGTCTTTCAATTATTGAAAAATCTCTGCACACTTGGAAGTCCATTCAAATTACATTCCCTTCTTTTGAAAATAAGTGTTTGGGCTTGCAATCTTTGAAAACTTTTTTATGAATATTATGTAATAACCAAAAAGAACCATAAGTGATCTAACCTTTGTCACATTTCTTGGTGTTGGCCATCCTCTAATAGAATCTATTTTCATGGGATCCACTGCTATCCTATCTGCTGAAATAATATGCCCTAAGTAGTGAATCTTATTTTGATAAAATATGCACTTACTTACTTTGACATACAATCTATCCTCTCTTAAAACTTGCAACATCATTCTCAAATATTTCTCATGCTCTTCTTTTGTCTTTCAGTAGATGAGGATATCATCTAAGAAAATGATCACAAACTTGTCCATGTACTCCCTAAACACTCCATTCATCACAAACATGAAAATTGTTGGGGCATTTGACAGCCCAAATGGTACTACTATGAATTCATAATATCCATATATTGTCCTGAATGGTGTCTTGTTTATGTCTTCTTCTTTTATCCTCACTTGATGATAACCTGATTTCAAGTTAATCTTGGAAAAGATCCTTGCACCCTTCAACTGATCAAATAAATAATCAATCCTTGGTAAAGGATATTTGTTCTTTATGGTGACCTTATTCAACTATCTGAAATCAATACATAGCCTTAAGGATCCATCCTTATTCTTTACAAAACTAATCGGGGCTCCCTAAGGTGACACACTGTTAGAAAAACAGGACTGCGGAGCAATAAAATAAAAAAAAATGCGGAAACAAAACACAGAAGATACAAAATACAATAGAGAGACAGATTTACATGGTTCACCCAGTGTGGGCTACATCCACCAAAGAAATTGCCAGGTCCTTCCTTTATTATTATCCAACAAATGAAGGGATAAAACCTACAGTAAAACCTGTTGTAGCTTCCTCTTCTTTCTCTCACAGTCTCCTCTCTCAGAATACAATACTCGCCATAATGCATAGCCGCAATACATTTCCCTCATAACAGAGGGTTTCCTTATAGGGAAAAAAACCCTAACATAATTTCTACCGTAAGATCTATGACCTTATAATGAATGGTCCATATTTACAATGAAATTACAATATACATTTACAAGGAAATTTTTCCTTCGGGGGCTTCACCCCTAAACCCCAGCCGAGGGCTTGCTTTCCCCCGAACCCCCCAGCCGGGGGGATAGCCCCATGGACCCCGTAGAGGGGGTACCCCCCCTTTGCACTCCCCCGCGTGGAAGAGTGTACATACTTCTAGGGTGTAAAGTCTTCATGGGGTATAAACATGGCTGAAAGCAAGGACATCTGAATTAGGAAAATAATCAGGCTCCACAACCAACAATCTCCCACTTGGAGATTGATCTCAACAACTCCACTGCTACTGTATATGTTGGAATCTGAACCTTCTTGGACCTCAAAAATTTCTCATCTTCATCTTCATTCTTGAAGACCAACTGAAACTGAGCAAGAACTCAGTTTCTCTCATGTTACTCCCTTTGTTAACATGTCTGCAGGATTCTGGCTAGTGTGTATCTTTTCCAACTTCAAATGTCCATCTTCCAAGGAGGATCATATGAAGTGGTACCTCAACTTTATATTCTTAATCTTTGAATGGAAGGCTGATTTCTTTGCAAGATGAATTGCACTCTCACTGTCACAGTACAACCTGTTATTCTCCTGCTTCTTTCCCAATTCCTCCATAAAACTTTGTAACCAAATCATCTCTTTACTAGCCTTTGTAGCAACAACATACTCTACCTCTGTTGTTGAAAGTGAAACAACCTTTTGCAGTTTCAAAATCCAACTTACTGTTTTCTCACCTATAGTAAAAACATGCCCTATGGAGCTCCTCTTGCTGTCTTTATCACCTGCCATATCTGAATCAACATATCCCAGTAGAAAAGTGTCCGAACCTCCAAAACATAATGCATGAGTTTTCTCAAATACCTGACAATCCACTTTACTGCCTCCCAATATTCTTTACCTGGATTGTTTATATACCTGTTCACAACTCCCATTGTATGTGCAATATCTGGTCTTGTGCAAACCATTGCATACATCAAACTACCAACTGCTGATGAATAAGGGACCCTGGACATGTATTCTATCTCCTCATGTGTCTTGGGACACATTTCCTTAGTTAATTTGAAATGGCTAGCCAAAGGTGTACTAATGTGTTTTTCATTTTGCATTCTAAACCTCTCCGACACCTTCTCTGTGTACTCACCCTGAGACAATGTCGGTTTGCGATTTTTTCTGTCTTTT
>JASDQU011444466.1:0-22664 GCA_032191745.1 Picea mariana
TATATAAAATAGCTCCTTCTTCAAGTGAGGTTAAGGAGTAGATTATGAATTTCAGATTGTAATCACTTTTTCCTTATTAATAAAATTATGTGTCTGAGGACACTTTGTCAACACCCCAAGCTTGTTTTTCTCAAGTTTCATCCCCGTTGATAACCAACTTCTTGAAACCCTTTCTTATAACCCCCAAACTTTTACCACTAAAGCCACAATGGCCAAGGCTGTAGCAGGTGGGGCGGGAGGTGCCGCCGCAGGTGGTCCGGGAGCAGGAGAAGGATGCCAAGCACCACATCTTTGGATATTCACAAAGGTTGCTGTGAGATATGATCCTTTGGTTCTACCAGTACCTCTCCATGATTTACTGGAAAATTACATGAAAACCCTCCCCAAGTTCACAGGAGAGGGTGATTTAACGGCAGCCGAACACATAAATTTTTTCGATCAATTCGTTGACATTATTGGATTGGAACATGAAGATGTTTACTCCAGACTCTTGGTTCAAACCTTTTAAGGGCAAGTAAGAACCTGGTTTTGAGGCTTAGAGGCTGGATCTATACAGTCATATGATGAACTTGAAAACACTTTTATTAGACAGTGGGGTAAGCGGAAAGACCATCTTTATTATCTAACTGAATTTGAAGCTCTTCGAAAGAAAAACTCTGAATCAGTCCTTGAGTTCACCCAATGATTCAACAAATTGTACAACAAGATCCCAGCCAAGGTCAAACCCTCACAGCCTGCGGTGAAAGTGAATTTTGTTGGAGATTTCGACCCTAATTTCTCCCTATTATTAAGGGAGAGAGGTCAATAGATCTCACCAAGATGCAAGATGATGCCTTGGAAATCGAATCTAGCATGATGGCATCAGGAAAACTGAAAGCCAAATTTGAGATTGGAAACAAAGAAATAAGGAGATATAGGGAGCAAGGAGAACCCTCTGGATCAGGAAGGTCCTCAGAAGATAAGATGGACGATATGGTTAGAATCATCAAAGAACTGTAAAACAAAATATTGAGAATGGAACTTGATCAAGCTAAAAATGAACATCACCCTAGAAAGGAATTCAGGAAGAACCCTAATCCTCAAAACCACCAAAAACAAATTAAGAACGAAGGTTAAATAATTCAAACCCCTTTTAAAAGTGAAAACTTTATAGGAGGGTGAGACTTGGAGGATTTTGAGGAGTTAGAAGAGGATATAAACAATATTGGTGAAGGTTGCTTACAACCTTATATAACAAGACGCGATTACAAAAAGTCTTTGACTTCAAATTATAGGACTGAGAGTAACGAGAACAATAGTGTCTTGAAAGATTCGACCTATCAGGGAATAACGGATGGTATAATGGCCAAGCTCCACCAGAAGTATAACCTAAGACCTAGAAACAAGGTTTCCTCAACCACTCCAGTTAAACAGATATTTTCGAGGGTTGAAAATGATGTACCAATTTCGAAAAACATTGAAGAAAAGACTGAAGGGACTAAGACCACTAACATACAGTCTACTAGAACAAAGACAATGGAAACTCCACCCTTAAGCATGCAGAAACTAGAGACCCCTGTTACCGAAACAAAGGCCCCTCAGCCAAAGAAAGCTGAAAAGAAAGGGTCGAAGGTTCAAAACATGGAAATCAACAAAACCATTGGAAGTTTTAACCTAGAAAATGAAATCAATAAGATCAAAATTCCTATTCCCCTTGTCGAATTGGCCAAAAACCCGATATACCAAAAACAAATTGCTAAAATTATTAGTTTTTTGGAAAATGAGAGTCATGCCGATGTTATAACCTTAGAGGATGAAAAGCCTAACATAATTTTTGGCCCACACATCGAAGGTACCAGAGACATCGTAGCTCCTTTCTACATCACTTTGACCATTTTCGATCATCTGCTCCATAACTGCATGTTAGATTCTGGCGCCTCTCACAATGTGATGCCTAAAGAAATCATGGACAGACTCGACCTTGAAATCACCAGGCCTTATGGAGATTTATATTTTTTCAATTCGAGGAAAGTCAAATGTATAGGTATGATAAAGGAATTAGTAGTAAACCTTGCACAGGTACCTTCGAAAAGTGTTTTAATGGATGTAGTTGTTGCAGATATACCCCCAAAATATGGCATGCTCTTGTCCTGATCTTGGGGTGCCAAACTTGGAGGTTCCCTTCAACTTGATATGACATATGCAACAATTCCAGTTTTTGGGGGGCATTTCACGTGGATGTACAGGGAAACCAGGTTAGCATTTACGGTTAGTGATCCTCTCATCCCAAATAATTATCCTTTATATATTGTTGATCAAGATTTAGGTAATTGTATATTATATTTAGATGATGATGTAGATGCATGTATAGAATAAAGTTGTACAGGAAATAAAAAATAAAAAGAACAAATAGAACAGGATGTGTAACACTGGTGTTTGGAAAATGTTTTTTTACGGTGCCTCATCTTATCTTGGAGTTGGGGCTGGAGTAATTTTTTTGGAACCTGATGTTAGGGTCCTAACCTGCACATAGGTAGAACAATATATTTGGATGTAATAAAGGTCAATATTAATAAGGCCTTTCAATAAAATAGAATAAGGCAGATGTAAGAAGACCTAATAGAAGCTTCCGCTTCTAGAAGGATCTTCCTCTAGATGCTTCTTTTTAGTATAAATAGGAGTCGAGGGAATGAGAACCCTAGCTTGGATATTATTGTAATAGATCTCTGCTCAACTGGAGGTTTCCCCCTCGAAGAGGCTTGTGAACATTGATTTCAGATTCAAAGTGTTATTTATGTTGTTGTTCTTATATCATTTCAGTGTTATTGTGGTGAATGCTTTGGTTATATTGTTGTTATTTTGCCATTACTAGCATTTTATTTCAGTTCTACATACATTTTATATCTGGTATATTACAAGTGGTATCAGAGCACTTTCCTCGGTAGAAAGTGTAGGTTAATTTTTTTTCAGGGTAGAGAGGTATTTCGACGTCTTTAAGCCACAGAGATCTGTCGTTACATGCATAAACCTGCGGTTGAGGGATTCATACACACAAGAAATACAAGTGGTACATAAGCGCACATCTGTTGGGCACCCTTGTAACCCCTATTGGTACCCCTTCGAGTGGTAGCGCATCAAATAGCACCTGTTTATGGATCAACCTAGATTACCTGAAGCCCTCTTTAGATAAATCAATCGGTCGCCTGACTGCTATAGTGTCACCGAGAACAGCACTCGGAAAGATACTCTCTAGTACCTGGGTAGTTGGGTAGTACAGCTAAGGTTACGGTCTATCCTCCTTAGTTAGTGCCCTGAGATATTGGGCCGAGTACTACTATTGGACCCCACACGTATATCATAGAGCTATAGCACAAGGAAAACCCTTGTCTATAGAACCCTTGAATACCTAACCCTTGGGGGACAGAAACATAAACAAATTAAAACAGACAAGATCTATTGCCACGCAACTGTGTTCGGGTTGCCAAGTAAATACACATTTCTTTCTGGTTAAGCATTTGGGCATTTCCTCTCTGCAATATTCTTCATATCGGAGTATAACTCGGTAAAAAAAAAAAAAAAAAAGTCTAGAAATTTTTTCACCATTATTTGAGACCTATTCCATTGGATCCATCTCTTCTCCCTTATCAGATTCATCCATATCATTTTTTTGGCCAAAATTGTTTACCCCGCATGCCCCTTTTCAGTTTCCTCATCCTCATGGCCCATAATCGTAGCCAAGACTTGGAATCTCACTTCAACACCTTGCAATCTGGTCTCATTGAGACCCAACAAGAAGTGAAACAACTCAGTGCCAATGTTGTCACCATCAATACAACCATGTAGTCCTCAATGGGGGAAATCAAACAAGACCTCACCACCGATCTTGAATCAGTCTTTTCAGCACTCTGCACCAAATTGCATATCCCTACAGATAACCCTTCATCTTCCTCACCTCCACATACTGAAGGTGACCATTGCTCTCATTCCCATACCTTGCAGAACCATCACTTTCAACATGACCTACGCCTTCTGCGGGTGGATGTGACCAAATTTGATGGCTCAGACCCCATTGGTTGGGTAACCTAAATGGAACATTACTTCTCTTTATACAGCATTACATATGACTTGGCCAAACTTCGGTATGGTTTTCTCCATCTAGATCAAGAATGTTGGCAATGGTGGGAATGGAGAAAAACTTATCGTCAAGGGTATATTGCTTGGACACACTTTGTGGCAGAGCTTTATGAATGATTTGACACTAACACGAACCATTTGGGTCATTTGACAAAGCTGAAACAATTAGGAATAGTGGAAGACTTTATAGCTGCCTTTGAGCGCCTAGATTTTAGAACAGAGGGCATGTCTGATGCATTTTTTTGAGAGTGTTTTATCAGCGGCCTCAAGGAGGAAATTCGGGCCCATGTCCTCATGGCTCAGCCTGAGAGTTGGGTGGGGGCTACCAAAAGAGCTAAAGAAGCACAATAGGTTGTATCTGCTCAAAACCGCAAACCCTCCTTTATCCCTCGCCCTAAACCAGTAAATCCCACTACTCCCTCTGCTCCACTAAAGATCCAAAAATTGAACAGGGCTAAAACGGTTGAACGCCAACTCAAAGGCCTTTGTTATAACTGTGATGAAAAATATTTCATGGGCGACAAGTGTAAAGAAAAAAATATTTTTATGGCCATCTCCAAGGAGATTTCGGAAGAAGATGAAGAAACTCCCTCTGTGACTGAGTCACTTGAATCCACTGACATAACCCCTCCCACAGACCCTCCCGAAGTAGAACCGGTCATTTCCCTCAATGCTCTCATTGGCTTCTCCGCTCCCCAAACCCTCAAGCTAATCAGTTACATCAAGCATCAGAAGGTCATCATTCTGGTTGATAGTGGTAGCACCCATAATTTTATTCATCGTTGCATTGCCCAAGAAACTCATTGCTACATCCATGCCATCAATAATTTCCAAATCATGATTTCCAATGGTGGTTCCATGAAATGTGGAGGGCATTGTGAAAATGTGCATCTCCAAATTGGTGACTACCACCTGAAATCCCATATGTTGTCTATTGACATGGGAGTTTGTGACATTGTGTTGGGTGCAGACTGGATAAGGACTTTGGGTCCCATTCTCATGGATTTTAAAGACTTAACTATGTAATTCGACCAGGAGGGCCACCAATATAAGTTCGAAGGCATCACTGCCAGTTCACCTGAGATCATTAGTTCCCATCGCATGGAAAAGCTGCTCAAAAAGGGTCATTCTGGTGTTATCGCCCAACTCCATGCCATACAAGCAACAGAGACACCCTTGGTACCGCAAGACCTCGAAGCCATCCTTTATAAACATCAATTGGTTTTTTCCACCCCCCAATGCATCCCTCCTTCCCGTGGTGTTCATGATCATTCCATTCCCCTTGTACTTGAAAACCTTCCTCCCGATATCTGTCTGTATCGTCACCCCTTTTCCCAAAAAAATGAAATTGAGAAAATGGTCCAGGATATCCTTAATGGAGGTGTTATCCACCCTAGTACGAGACCCTACTCGTCTCTTGTGGTCATGGTCCTGAAGAAAGAAGGTTCTTGGCGAATGTTTCCTGACTTTCGTGCCCTCAACAAACTTACCATCAAAGACAAATTCCACATTCCTGTCATTGATGACCTCCTGTATGAATTGAGTGGCGCCCAATTCTTCACTAAACTGGATCTCCATTTGGGCTACCACCAGATACGTATGAAATAGGCAGACATTCCCAAGACTACCTTTAGAACTCATGAGGGCCACTATGAGTTTTTGGTCATGCCCTTTGGCTTGTGTAATTCCCCCTCCACCTTCCAAAGCCTCATGAATCATGTCTTTCATCCTTTTCTCTGCCATTTTGTCTTAGTTTTATTTGATGATATCCTCATATATAGAAAAACTTGGAAAGACCATCTTGTTCAAGTGGATTGAGTTCTCCATCTACTCTCTCAGCACCAACTTTTCCTAAAACAGTCTAAATGTTCTTTTGGCGCCTCAAAAGTAGAATACTTGGGTCATCTGGTTGGAAAATATGGTGTCATGGTGGATCTTAAAAATATTGAAGCTATGCAAGACTGGCCTCACCCAAAGACTCTTAAGAGCTTGCATGGATTTCTAGGCTTAACAGGGTATTATCGCAAGTTTGTTAAGAATTATGGGAAGATTGCAGCACCTCTCACTGCTCTCCTCAAAAAGAAATCTTTCACTTGGACTCCAACCGATGCTAAAGCTTTTCAGACCTTGAATATAGCCATGTGCACCACTCCAATCCTTTCCCTTCACGATTTCACAAAGACCTTTGTGTTGGAATGTGATGCCTCAAGGAAAGGAATTGGTGCTTTCCTTATGCAAGAGGGTCGACGTTTGGCCTTTATCAGCAAGAAACTATCTGAAATAAATCTGGGCAAATCCATCTATGAAAATAAAATGTTGGCTATTTTGCATGCCATGGATCTGTGGTGTCCTTATCTATTGGGGCAACGTTTCCAAATTAAGACAGACCATCAAAGCCTCAAGTATTTTCTAGAACAATGAATTTCCTCCACAGAACAACAAAAATGGGTGACTAAACTCTTTGGATATGATTATGAGATCATTTATAAGAAAGGAAAAGACAATGTGGTTGCGGATTCACTTTCCCAAAAATATGAAGATGAAGGATCCCTTTTTTCTCTTTCATTCATTGTAGCAGATTGGCTCCAAGCCGTTCGCCAGGAATGGCTACAAGATCCCAAAAGTTCGCAGTTGATCCACCAATTGAAATCCAAGGCTCCAGCTTCCCTAGGGTACTCTTGGATCCATGAGAAACTTTGATACAAAGGTTGTTTTTATTTAAGTAAACAATCAAAGCTTAAATCCACGGTACTTTCTGAGCTTCATGCTACACCCACAGCAGGGCACTCCGGGTTCACCAAAACCTATGACAGGGTCAAACATTCCTTTTTCTGGGATGGTTTAAAACAGGACATTCATAATTTTGTAGTTGAATATGATGTGTGTCAACACAACAAGGGAGAAATAGTCAAATATTTAGGCACACTACAACCGCTCTCGATTCCACCTGCTATTTGGAAGGATATCTGTATGGATTTTATTACCGGCTTATCCAAATCGGGAAATAAATCCGTCATCATGGTGGTTGTTGATCGCCTTTCCAAGTATGCTCATTTCTGCGCCCTTCAAATCCCATTTACAACATCCACGATGGCTCAAATCTTCATGGATCAGGTCTTCAAGCTTCATGGCATGCCACACTCTATTGTTTCTGATCGTGACCCAACTTTCACAAGCAATTTTTGGCAAGAACTGTTCAAGATACAAGGCACTGAATTGCATCTCAGCATAGCTTATCATCCCCAGACTGATGACCAAATGGAAGTTGTCAACAAGTGTTTGGAAACATATTTGAGGTTTTTTTCCTCTGAAAAGAAAAATCAGTGGGCTCAATGGTTACCCCTAGCTTAATGGTGGTACAACACTTCATACCATACAGCTACACGCATTACTCCTTTTGAAGTGGTATATGGATATAAGCCACCTTCAGTTCTCTCATACTTACCAGGTGCCTCGAAGGTCCAGGTAGTTGACCTAACACTTACAAGTCGAGAGGCTATTCTCCATACCCTCAAAGAGAATTTGGTCATGGCAAATAATCACATGAAGCAACAAGCATATCAAGGTCACTTTGAACGTCAATTTGCAGAAGGGGATCAGGTGTTTCTTCGACTACATCCTTACAAGAAAACTTCCCTCAAGGCTGAGCATTGTGATGTAGGAGCATCGTATGCAGTCAACCGAGTGTGAAGGGGAAGACAGCTGGAAGACCACCAGCGCACGTTTTGAAATATTTTTTAAACATTAATGTAATGGTTAAAGGGAAGCGTACTTGCATATTGTAAACAGATCTTGAGCGATTCTCTCTCATCTGTAGAAGGTAGAGGCATTTATGTGTAGTAAATGAAAGTAGGTAGGTTTGAATGAAGATTAGACAATTTAGGAGCCTAGGAGGGAAAACCAACTATAGACACCCTCACCTTGGTATCATTGTAACATTAGAGAGAGAGAGAGAGAGATAACAGAGAGCTATGGAGAGGAACCCATGTATAGAAGTTTTGAATTAATATATGGAGATTTGAATCAAACTCATGGTGTTATGATGTTTTTTGTGTATACATGTTGAATGGTATGTTTATGGTTGTTTATTCTCTCTGTTATGCATTTGTTTTAATATTGTGTGAATGTACGATTTCATGTTGAATGTTTGAAGCCTGAGAGAGAGAGAATGAGTTTCAATTGTTTCTCTTCCTGAGTGAGAGAAGTTCCTGCAAGGAGTGCGGTGAAATCATCCGCAAGGAGTGCGTCGACAAGGCCCAGAAGTTTATCTCTGAAAAGATCAAGAGAGATATCGTTGTTCTCATTCCCGCAGAAGTGTAGGTGAAGCACAGAAGTCATGCAAGGTGTGCGCAGGTTGGTTGAAAGCTTAGAAGTTATCAACTAGGGGGTGAATTGAAGGATTGTTGGTGTAGGAGGGTGCACAGAGTCAAGAATTCAAATACTTAAAAGTATTTGAGGGATTTCCGCAAGGAGTGCATACAGGAGTCTTTTTGAAGACTCGGAATTGCGAAGAAAGTTCAGAAGAGGTAGCGCCGTTGAAGTGTTCAAAGGAAGACAAGGTCAAACTACTTCGAAGGGAGACAATGGTCGAATTCATCCAGCAGAAGTTAAGTTCCAGTGGAAGAACCTTGATTTATTTCACAGGGGTTATCAAGGAGCAACGTTTGGTCGAAATTCTCTGTGGGGAATTCACGAAAATCACGAGGATCGTAGGATCCAGGGAAGTTACAAGGTGGTTAGAGGTGGGCAAGATTTCCACTCTAGGATCCAGAAATTAATGTGGACCGTCGATTTTTCTTTGCACAAGTCGTCAAATTATTTTGGCATTTTCAGGATCCTAACGACGAGGAATTGAGTGTAGTGAATCGAAAATCCCAAAGTCGTGAGTTGCGACAGAAATTGGATTGGAGTTTTGGTTTTTCATCACTTCAGGTGTCGGGAAACAAAGAAGGTAGAACTTTGGGAGGGAAAGTCCTGAAAGTCAAGAAGAGTGGTAGGTGGCATACTTGTCGCCAGGTGGAGTCAAACCTTGTTGACCGTTTCGGGGTTCGGAGGTCGAAGGACTGGGATCCTTGCATCTGGATTCACGAAATTGTGAAGTCCAAAACCCCGATGAAGTAAGAAGCCCGTTGGGAAGCCAACCTTTGTTGAGTGCATCGGAGTTTGAAAATTCGGGTTTCAGAGGTTGTAGAGATAGGAACCCTTGACAACAAGGATCGCGAAACCCGAAGTCCCAAATTTGCGGAGGGCGCGATCCTATTTCGGGTCGGGAGATTTGGGTTGATGCTTCATGTTTGATCATGTGAGCACACTCATAAGGACCTATGGATACACTATTGTGTGTGAAAGGTATTTCTCGAGGGGAAACCAAAGAGTCAATTAGACTCAAAGGGTAGATTTAGAGCGATCCTGCGTAGACCTCGACCCAAGGGTTTGGGGGTCTACATCAATGAGGTATCAAAGCACAGAAAGAGTATTTTATTTCTATAGTAGAGAAAGGAAGAATATTTCTCAGCCATGCCACCGAGAAGAAGAGAGAGACCAATGCCTGATCCAATAGTGGAAAGAGAAATGCGTGAACTACGTGCCAAGATTGATGCCATGGAGACAACACAGAAGCACACAGTCAACACTGGAGATATCAGCGAGGATGATAGTAAAAATGAAGTTGGACATGGAGAAGAAGTCGCAGTCAAAGATGTTGTAGATGAACACCTATTCAGGGTTGTTGCAAGGATAGGTGCCAGGGAAAAAATGAAGATTTCCATGTATGAAGGGAACCTGGATGTTGAAGATCTTCTAGATTGGATTAGGGCTCTGGATAAGTACTTTGACTATGAGGATGTTGAGGAAGACAAGAAAGTCAAACATGTTGTCACAAGACTAAAAGGGCATGCATCATTATGGTGGGATGAACTGCAGGCTGACAGATGTTGTAAAGGCAAGAAGAAAATCAAAAGTTGGGATAGAATGGTTACGAAGATGAAAGCCAAATTCATACCCAAGGATTATCAAATTACTCTGTTTCGGAGGATGCAGAACTTGAGACAGAAGCTGATGACAGTGAAAGAGTACACTGAAGAATTCTACAAATTGAAGATCAGAGCAGGTCATCGAGAAAGCGATGATGAAAAGGTTGCCAGGTGTTAGCACAAATTATTGCAAGGGGGTGTTTCCTCTCCAAGATTTGAGCCCGTTGCGTAAATGAGAAGAAATGGGGCTTAAAAAATGTAACAAATGCATTATGTCCAAGGTCACAGCCATGAGCATGATGTGCAACACACAGAAAATCCATTTCAGGTTAAAGTTGCAAGTAGGCGGGCGGCTCCAATATTCAGCGGCGAGGATCGATCGATGGAGCAGATCATCGGTCGATGAATTGTGCCATGTTTAGCATAGGAATCGGGCCTGCAATCTTACTGAAATGATCCAGGTCATCCATCTCGGAGGAGCCCATGGCGCACGATCAGGCTCTGTCGCATCTTCGCCCATCGTGACTTTGAAGAACAAGGATTATCATCCTCCCAGCCACGATATGCGAGATGCGAAGGCACCTAGGAATCGGGCTCACCGTATCGCCGAAGAAATTATGGGTCATCTGATCGAGGAGAGACATGTGGCACGCAATTGGGCTCTATCGCCACTTCGCCTATTGTGACTTTGAAGAACAAGGATCAACCTCCTCCCAGGCGTGATACGCAAGATGCGAAGGCATCCAGGATTCAGGCCCACCGTATCACCGAAGAAATTCTGGGTCATCCGATCAAGGAGGGACACATGGCATGTGATCGAGCTCTATTCCCACTTCAACTATCATGAATTTGAAGAACAAGGATCAACCTCCTCCCATCCACGATACGCGAGATGCGAAGGCGTCTAGGATTTGGGCCCATAATATCACCGAAGAAATTCTGGGTCGTCCGATCAAGGAGGGACACGTGGTGAACGATTGGGCTATATCACCACTTTGCCCATCATGACTTTGAAGAATGAGGATCAGCCTCCTCCCAACTACAAAACGTGAAGTACCGAAGGTGCCAGGGATCGGGACCACGATCCCTCCAAGATGATCTGGGCCATCCGATAGAGGAGGGACACTTGGTGATCAACATCCTCCCAGCCGTGAAACGCGAAGTGCCGAAGGCACCTCTGGGTGTGGGCCCACGGTCATAGCATTGGGTCGTATGGAAAAGGGACAAAGCATATGAAGGGGCATGGAGCCAATCCATTCAAGGAAAAATGATCATCGCCATCGGTTTTAGAGTTGATCCAACAGTTGATCTTGGAGGGTCATTTCGCGAGATTGGGCACCAGGAAATTTGAAGGCAGGGGAAGTAGAAATCTCCGAAAGAAGAAATTTCAAAGTGCCCTTGGAGAGGGGAGCCAGGTCATGGCCCTGGGTTTCATTGATGGTGGTTCTAGAAGAAATGGAGGCTAGCCTCCGAGCCTTAGAGAGAAGGCACGTGGTCTTCTCCTGAGCATATCATCTCGGCCACTCCCTGGGGAAACAATTAATGAAAATCGAGTAGGTAGGAGAAACCTTATCTTGAGCCATAAATGGAAGGTATGGGAGGCCTGGAGAAATCATCCCATGGTACCCTTGTGTGCAAGTCCCCCCTGCAAGAGCCATGCTGAGTTAAGGTGGCATCTGATGAAGGTTTTTCATCCAGGTTTGACTGAAGAGATTCCACGACTTGGAGGTTCGAGCACGCCTCTGTTGGGCAAATTTTTCTGAGTATATATACTCAGTTTTTTCTATTTTTGGAGGGATCGATGGTTGAGCTAGGCTCCCGATTGTAAATTTTTGATGAAGCACTGGTTTCTCTGGTTATGTATTGGCACTTGAGACTTCCTGCTTTATGAATGTCAGCCTCTTTCCATCTCTCTGTGTACACTGTGTTAGAACAGCTCGGAATTGGAGGATCCAGTCAAGTTTCACTATTATAGGATGATGTATGTTGGATCACTGTAATATTTGTATTGTTTCTAATCAGTTCTTGTATTTTCTCAACGCTGAATGATTTGGAATTGGAAGATCCAGTCAAGTCACCCTTGAGTTCCTTGAAACTCTGAACCAAGAGGATCTTGCATTCTAAGTTTTTCCTCCTCAAGCTGCTGAAAGACCTGATGTCCAAAGCAGTCTTGCTCACTCATCTCACCCAGTCTTCCATCTACTCATTTTATAATCAACTCACTGACGGAAGTTAGACCAAGACCTCCTTTGTTTTTTACATACCAAGCCCAGTTTTCTGAGTTAGAATGATTTCCTCCTAAGTCTCTATCCATTCGATCACCCCATTAAATTATTCGTAACATAAACTGATGGGCATTGGGCTCTTCTCCTACAGCAATCCAAGAGTGACTTCTAACGTCAACATTTCTGGCGCCGTTGTCGGGGACAAAGTTGAAGATTTTCCCTGGGATTGAATGACATTAAGCCTCTGATTCTGAAGGTGCATTAGGCATCAGAGCCCTTAAAGATTGCAACTGTGCACCTAGCGACTCCACTGTGGTGACTCCAAGGTTTCCACATCATTTTTTCAGTTACGGCTACTTTAGCACACCTGAAAGATGACCCAGAGGAGCTTTCTCGAGAAGGTTTCAGCAACTACTTTATCAGCTTGAGAATCTTCCTGGGGAAACAACAACGTAAGATCTGGCCTTTGATGGTGAACAAGGACCAGGCATATTCAAAGCTGTGAATCTTTCAACTGGCGAATCCATGATTCAAGGATCGATGGTTGAGCTAGGCTCCCGATTGTAAAGTTTTGATAAAGCACTAGTTGCTCTAGTTATGTATTGGCACTTGAGACTTCTTGCCTTATGAATGTCAGCCTCTTTCCATCTCTCTGTGTACACTGTGTTAGAACAGCTCGGAATTGGAGGATCCAGTCGAGTTGTGATGTTATAGGATGATGTATGTTGGATCACTGTAATAGTTGTATTGTTTCTAATCAGTTCTTGTATTTTCTCAACGCTGAATGATTTGGAATTGGAAGATATAGTCAAGTCACCCTTCAGTTCCCCAAAACTTTGAACCAAGAGGATCTTTCATTCTGAGTTTTTCCTCCTCAAGCTACTGAAAGACCTGATGTCCAAATCATTCTTTCTCACTCATCTCACCCAGTCTTCCATCTGCTCATTTTATAATCAACTCACTGACGGAAGTTAGACCAAGACCTCCTTTGTTTTTTACATACCAAGCCCGATTTTCTGAGTTAGAATGATTTCCTCCTGAGTCTCTATCCATTCGATCACACCATTAAATTATTCGTGACATAAACGGATGGGCATTGAGCTCTGCTCCTACTGCAATCCAGGAGTGACTTCTAATGTCAACATTTCTGGCTCTATTATCGGGGACGAAGTTGAAGATTTTCACTGGGATTGAACGACATTGAGCCTGTGATTCTGAAGGTGCATCAGGCATCAAAGCCCTTAAATATTGATAATATGCACCTGGCAACTCCACTGTGGCGACTCCAAGGTTTCCACATCACTATTTCAGTTGCGACTACTTTAGCACGCCTGAAAGCTGACCCAAAGGAGCTTTCTCGAGAAGGTTTCAGCAGTTGCTTTCTCAGCTTGAGAAGCTTCCTAGGGAAACAACAATGTAAGATCTGGACTTTGATGGTGAAAAAAGACCAGGCATATTCAAAGCTATGAATATTTCACCTGGCGACTCCATGATTCGAGGATCGATTGGCGACTGCTGGTTCGGAATGGAGAAAATCCTAGCTCGAAGGTTTGCTCCTTTTAATTTTTCTACTATTCCTGGTTTTCCTGATGTTGTCCCTTCTTCGGATGAATGGGGTGATTATTTGCCTATATTTAGAGAACATGAAGAGGAAAACCCTGCTCAGCATCTCAGTGAGTTTCATGAACTCATGCATCAGTGGGAGATACATCATGAGGATGTATTACTGAAGATGTTCATGTTCTCATTAGCAGGGGATGCTCGTAAATGGTATCATTCTTTACTCTTTGCTAGCATTTCTTCACTCGGTGAATTCCATGCAGCTTTCACCGCCTATTGTCATGAGATTTATCCCTCTGAGTTGATTTTTCATAATTGTTGTGAGGGATACCACAACTATATACAAGATAGAGTTGTTTCTTACAAAGGATATGAGGATGATCCTAATGACCTAGATCAGAAATCAGCCCTTTCTCATCCCCATGCGTCTACATCAGAGGAAGGTTATGAGAGTGATAAAGATCTCAGAGAAGAAGAGGATTCTTGGTGTGGAGTTATGAAACTGATAAAATATCTCATTGCCAGACTAGACAGGTGGGAAGTTGAATGATGTGTAGAGGATTTTCCATCCTTTGCAGAAGATGCTCTTGTTATCTCTACAATGGATGATGGTGAAGATCCCAAGGAGAAAGAAGACGCCCTAAGTGAGCTGATGGAGCAGGTGAAATATCTCTCTGCTCGATTAGAAAGGTTGGAATCTGTACACAACGAAGAGGATTTTCCATTCCTTAAGGCAGATGTTCTTGGCGGCTCTTTTGAAAAGGATATTGAAGATTTCATAGCTATAGAGATATTAGCTTCTATCCCTAGTGAGCCTGTTGTCTCAGATTTTAAAAAGGAAGCGATGGTGGAAATGGATGGTTCTCTTTTTCTTCATAAGATTTCCCATGATGTGTTTACATTCGGGGTCGAAACGGAGGAGCGGGGGATAGTTCCATTTCTACAAGTTGGAGAAGCTTTGTTCTCCACCGACTTTGATGATTATTTGGAAGAGGAACAATAGAACCCCACATCACCTTTTGCTGATTAGAGCATCCAACCTATGTATGATAGCTACGAATCAGATTTTGAGCTCGATATGTTGGATTTCCAAGAACAGACCGTAGAGCCTTGTCCTCTGTTCACTAAGGAAAATTATCACGAGGAAATCAGCCATCCCAGTCCTTCAGGAGACGCTGAGCAATACGAGGAAGAACAGAGTTTTTCCATGGGTCCTGTTTATGACCATTATGAATCTGACCCTTAGGAGAGCCGAGAAGGAGAGCCGGAGGAGCATTTTGCTTTTTTTCCAGAGCCAGTCAGAAAGCAGCCAATGCCTGAGAACTGTCATCCTACATCAGTTGTTTTTTTTTACCCACATGTGCTTACCAAAGATATTCAGCCACACACCCACAATTGTGTAGCAGAGGAGGCTGCCCGTCACCAATTTTCTAGAGTTTTCCACTGGTCCTATGAGCCTGTGAAGGAATACATGGAGTTGTATTTCCTTCACAATTTGGAGCCACCCTATTTCATCTCAACTTCAGTCTATAAGAAGGAGTTGAAGATCATAACCAATCTTCTGTCACAGTTACACCACCTGTTTGTAATCATCGACAAAAGGAAGGAGCTTTTGTTCAGGAAGTTGCTTGAATGGCTATGGTGGAAGTTTTCTTTCACCTAGCCCCATGTAAAGGATTTTATTAGTTTAGGACTATACATAAATAAGCTCCTTTGATCATGTATCTTTATTTTGTTTTTCTTTTACTTTTCGGCCTGTATTTTTTGCAGGATGTTTTGAGCTTGACTCCATAGCCCAACAAAAGGTACTGAAGCTGCAAAATGAGTTCTTAGAGCATAGTAGCGACGACTCTATCCCCCATGGAGCCTAATGTTAGTGCAAATTATTGCAAGGGGGTGTTTTCTCTCCAAGATTCGAGCCCGTGGAGTAAATGCGAAGAAATGGGGCTTAAAAAACCTAACAAATGCATTCTGTCCAAGGTCACAGCCATGAGCGCGATGTGAAACACACAGAAAATCCATTTTAGGTTAAAGTTGCAAGCAGGTGGGTGGCTCTAGTATTCAGCGGTGAGGATCGATCGATGGAGCAAATCATCGATCGACATATATTTGCGGTTGATGGAATTGCACCATGTTTAGCACATGAATCAGGCCCGCAATCTCGCCAAAATGAACCAGGCCGTCCATCCCAGAGGAGCACATGGCGCATGATCGGGCTCTGTCGCAGCTTCACCCATCATGACTTTGAAGAACAAGGATCACCATCCTCCCAGCCGCGATATGTGAGATGCGAAGGCACCCAGGAATCGAGCCCACCTTATCGCCGAAGAAATTCTGGGTCATCCAATCGAGGAGAGACACATGGCACACGATTGGGCTCTATCGCCACTTCGCCTATCATGACTTTGAAGAACAAGGATCAACCTCCTCCCAGCCATGATACACGAGATGTGAAGGCATCCAGGATTCGGGCCCACTGTATCACCGAAGAAATTCTGGGCCATCCGATCAAGGAGGGACACGTGGCGCGCGATCGGGATCTATCGCCACTTCACCTATCGTGACTTTGAAGAACAAGGATCAACCTCCTCCCTGCCACGATACGTGAGATGCAAAGGCATCCAGGATTCGGGCCCATAGTATCACCAAAGAAATTTTGGGCCGTCCGATCAAGGAGGGACACGTGGTGCACAATTGGGCTATATCACCACTTCACCCATCGCGACTTTGAAGAACGAGGATCAACCTCCTCCTAGTCGTGAAACGTGAAGTGTCGAAGCCACCAGGAATCGGGCCCATGATCCCACCAAGATGATCTGGGCTATCCAATCAAGGAGGGACACATGGTGCACGATTGGGCTCTATCACCTCTTCGCACATCGTGACTTTGAAGATCAAGGATCACCATCCTCCTAGCTGCGAAACATGAAGTGTCGAAGGTGCCTCTGGGTGCGGGCCCACGGTCATAGCACTGGGTCGTACGGAAAAGGGACAAAGTAGATGAAGGGGCATGGAGCCAATGCGTTCAAAGAAAAGTGATCGTGGCCATCGGTTTTAGAGTTGATCCAACAGTTGATCTTGGAGGGTCGTTTCGCGAGATTGGGCAGGGGAAGTAGAAATCCCTAAAAGAAGAAATGTCGAAGTGCCCTTGGAGAGGGGTGCCAGGTCATGGCCTTGGGTTACATTGATGGTGGTGCCAGAAAAAAGGGAGGCTAGCCTCTGAGCATTAGAGAGAAGGCACATGGTCTTCTCTTGAGCATATCATCTTGGCCACTCCCTGGGGAAGCAATTATTGAAAATCGAGTAGGTAGACGAAACCTCAGCTCGAGCCATAAATGGAAGGTATGGGAGGCCTGGAGAAATCAGCCCGTGGTACCCTTGTGTGCAGGTCCCCCCTGCAAGAGCCATGCTGATTTAAGGTGGCGTATGACAAAGGTTTTCCTTCCAGGTTTGACTGAAGAGACACCACACCTTGGAGGTTCGAGCATGCCTCTGTTGGGAAAATTTTTATGAGTATATATACTCAGTTTTTTCTATTTTTGGAGGGATCGATGGTTGAGCTAGGCTCCCGATTGTAAATTTTTGATGAAGCACTGGTTTCTCTAGTTATGTATTGGCACTTGAGACTTCTTGCCTTATGAATGTCAGCCTCTTTCCATCTCTCTATGTACATTGTGTTAGAACGGCTCAGAATTGGAGGATCCAGTCGAGTTGCGTTGTTATAGGATGATGTATGTTGGATCACTATAATAGTTTTATTGTTTCTAATCATTTCTTGTATTTTCTCAACGCTGAATGATTTGGAATTGGAAGATCCAGTCAAGTCACCCTTCAGTTCCCCGAAACTCTGAACCAAGAGGATCTTGCATTCTGAGTTTTTCCTCCTCAAGCTGCTGAAAGACCTGATGTCCAAAGTAGTCTTGCTCACTCATCTCACCCAGTCTTCCATCTTCTCATTTTATAATCAACTCACTGACGGAAGTTAGACCAAAACCTCCTTTGTTTTTTACATACCAAGCCCGGTTTTCTAAGTTAGAACGATTTATTCCTGAGTCTCTATCCATTCGATCACCCCATTAAATTATTTGTGACATAAACTGATGGGCGGTTGGCTCTGCTCCTGCTGCAATCCAGGAGTGACTTCTACATCAACACCAGGTACATGAATGGTCTACGATATGACATCCAAGATGAGATGAGCATGATGATCATTCGGACTGTAGAAGATGCTTATCAGATGGCTCTGAAAGATGAAGAAAAACTAAGCCAAAATCAAGGTCAAAGGGGCCAAGGTAGAAGTCAAGCCAGAGGTAAGAAAATTGCCCAAGAAAGAGATCAGAAACCTCAAGAAGAGGGGAATAAACCTCAAACTTATCATGAGAGAGGAGGAAGCTCACAAAGAGGGCAGTATGCTGATAGAAATACTTTTCCTCGAGCTAGAGGAAGAGGAAGAGGCCGAGGTGGAGAAATAAAATGCTTTACCTGTGGAAAAAATGGACATAAATATTATGAGTGTCCAGATAGAAAGAAAGAAGGCGGTGAAACTCACATTGCCAAAGCACAAGGATGGAATGTTGAGGTAGAAGATGCTGAGGTTGGAAGATCACCGATGATGAGAAAAGTTCTCTTAACGCCAGAGAAGGAGGCAGAGAACCCATCCCAAAGGAACAGTCTGTTTTGGACTACTTGCAAAACAAAAGATAGGGTATGCAAAGTCATCATGGACAGTGGTAGCACAGACAATCTCATTTATACAGAGATGGTAGAAAAGATGGAGCTGGAAACTATTGAACATCCAAGCCCATACAGAGTTTTGTGGTTACAAAAAGGACATCAGGTAAATGTCACTAAACAATGTTTAGTTGAATTTAAAATAGGAGGATATAAGGATGAAATACTATGTGATGTCATTCCCATGGATGTTTGTCATCTATTGCTGGGTAGACCGTGGAAATATGATATAAATGTAGTTCATGATGGGAGAAAGAACACATACACCTTGGAGAAGAATGGGAGAACTCACATGTTGTTGCTGATTAAGAATAAAGAAAGGAAACCAGAAGTGAGAAAAACTATACTTCTCATGAGTGAGAAGGAACTTCTTAAGGAGGTTAAGAAGAAGGAAGATACACAATTCATCATGGTCAGGAAACCTAGAATTGTTTTAACCAGTACAAGAGTGGATGATTTACCAGAGGAAATCCAGAAGTTGTTGGAAGAGTTTGTTGATATAGTAGTGGACGAACTACCTCGTTCGTTGCCACCTATTATGAGTATAAGTCACCACATCGATCTTATACATGGATCTAGTTTACCAAACAAAGCAGTGTACAAATTGACGCTGCAGGAGAATGAAGAAGTCAAGAGGCAAGTCTAAGACTTAATGGACAAAGGGTTGATTCGAGAAAGCTTGAGACCATGCACTGTTCCAAGAGTGTTCAGCCCAAAGAAAGATGGAGGCTAGAGAATGTGTACAGACTCAAGGGCGATCAATAAGATTGCCATCAGATACAGATTTCCATTGCCAAGGATGGATGATTTGATGGATTGCTTGAGTGGAGCAAGATTTTTTTCAAAGATTGATTTGAAAAGTGGATATCATCAAATTCGTATGAGAGAAGGTGATGAATGGAAGACAGCATTCAAGACGAATGAAGGGTTGTATGAATGGCTTGTTATGCCATTTGGCTTAACAAATGTGCCTAGTACTTTCATGAGATTGATGAATGAAGTCCTAAAGGATTTCATAGGGAAATTTGTCATCGTATATCTTGACAATATATTAATTTTCAGCAAGACAAAAGCAGAACACTTAAATCATTTAGCTACAGTGATGAGGAGGTTACAGCAAGAGAAATTGCTGATAAATATGAAGAAATCATCATTTATGAGGACAGAACTCATTTACTTGGGTTTTGTTATCTCTGTGAATGAGTTGAAGAAGGATCCGGAGAAGGTGAATGAAATTAAGAATTGTCCATCACCGAAAGGTGTGTTTGAAGTTCGAAGCTTCCATGGTTTAGCTAGTTTCTACAGAAAATTCATCCAAAATTTCAGTGGGATTAGCGCACCAATGATGGACACAGTGAAGAAAAGACACAAAAAATTTCACTAGACAGAGGAAGCAGAGAAGAGTTTCAACTTGCTGAAGAAGAAGATCACAAAGCAGCCAATTTTGGTTTTGCCAGATTTTAGCAAGACATTCCAGGTCAAGTGTGACGCGAGTGGATTTTCAATTGGAGCGGTCTTGAGTCAAAATGATAGACCGATCGCATACTTCGGTGAGAAACTGAATGAAGGAAAGGTTAAGTACTCAACATATGACAAGGAATTTTATGTAGTCATACAAGCGCTGAAGAAATGGAAGCGTTATTTGGTTCCTAAAGAGTTTGTTTTGTACAACAATAATCATGCTCTACAATCCGTGACTCGACGAGAGAAGCTGAACCGAAAGCATGCTAAATGGGTTGAATATATGCAGAATTTTACTTTTGTAACTAAGCATATTTCTGGAACTACTAACAAAGTTGTTGATGCTTTGAGCAAGAAATGTTTGCTTATGTAGGAATTCAGAGTCAAAAGTTTAGGTTTTGATAACCTCAAAGAAATGTACAGAGATGATCCAGATTTTAAGGAAGCATATGAGGCATCTGAGAATCCAATTCTCAAGGACAGAAGCCAGTGGACCAAATATATGATCCGGGATGGATTATTATTCAGAGGCAATCAACTATGTATTCCAAAATGCTCCATGAGGGAGAATTTGCTGAAAGAAAAACATAGTGGAGGATTGGCCGGACATTTCGGTCATGAAAAAACATTCTCGAAATTAAATGGCTCATATTTTTGGCAAGGGATGAGGAAATATGTCAAAATATTTGTGAACATGTGTATAATTTGTCAGCACACAAAAGGAAAAGGAGCCTAGTGACTGAACACCACAGTCAATGGGATCATATCCTGCCACAGGCGGAATTTGCTTATAATGATTCGGTCAATAGAAGCACAGGGCAGAGTCCATTCCAAATTGTATATGGAATGCATCCGAGGGGAGTTTCTGAATTGAAATATTCAGAATAGAATGAATTTAGGAGTGCTAGTGCAGAGGATTTTGCAGAGGCAATGAAGGAACTTCACAGCCAAGTGAAAGAGCGGTTGCAGAATTCAAATCAAGAGTACAAGTGCAGAGCAGATCAACACAGGCGATAACTTCAATTTGAAGTTGGTGATATGATTCTTGCACATCTGAGGAAAGAGAGGTTCCCAAGGGGAACATACAACAAGCTGAAAATGAAAAATATTGGACCATTCAGAGTCTTGAAGAAATTTGGGGAAAACGCATATGAGATTGAATTACCCAATGGGATCGAAATTTCACCGATATTCAATGTGGTGGATTTGTACCCTTACAGAGTTGAAGAAGCAGGAGAAGGGGATGAACAGACAGAGGTTCAATGGACTAAACAAATTCCTATAGCTGAAAAGCCACAGATGGAAAGTATAATTGACAAGAGAGTCAGTAGGAGAACCAGGAGAAAAGAGTATTTTGAATACTTGGTCAAATGGAAGGGACATCCAATTGAAGATGCGAGCTGAGAAGATGTAGCAGAAGTTCAGAATCATGGAAAGACCATGCAAGATCTCATTAATAGGAGTTCATGAAAATTATTCAAGCAAGAGAGTAATGATGCAGGAGCATCGTAAGCAGTCAAGAGAGCGTGAAGGGGAAGACAGTTGGAAGACCACCAGTGCACGTTTTGAAATATTTTTTAAACATTAATGTAATGGTTAAATGGAAGTGTACTTGCATATTGTAAACAGATCTTCAGTGATTCACTCTCATCTATAGAAGGTAGAGGCATTTATGCGTAGTAAATGAAAGTAGGTAAGTTTGAATGAAGATTGGATAGTTTAGGAGCGTAGGAGAGAAAATCGACTATAGACACCCTCACCTTGGTATCATTGTAACATTAGAGAGAGAGAGAGATAACAGAGAGCTGTGGAGAGGAACCCATGTATAGAAGTTTTGAATTAATATATGGAGCTTTGAATTAGACTCATGGTGTTATGATGTTTTTTGTGTATACATGTTGAATGGTATGTTTATGGTTGTTTATTCTCTCTGTTATGCAGTTTCTTTAATATTGTGTGAATGTGTGATTTCATGTTGAATGTTTGAAGCCTGAGAGAGAGAGAGAATGAGTTTCAATTTTTTCTCTTCTTGAGTGAGATAAGTTCCTACAAGGAGTGCAGTGAAATCATCCGGAAGGAGTGCATCGACAAGGCCCAGAAGTTTATCTCTGAAAAGCTCAGGAGAGATACCGTTGTTCTCATTCCCGTAGAAGTGCAGGTGAAGCACAAAAGTCGTGCAAGGTGTGCGCAGGCTGGTTGAAAGCTCAGAAGTTATCAACTAAGGGGTGAATTAAAGGACTATTGTTGTAGGAGGGTGCACAAAGTTGAGAATTCAAATACTTAAAACTATTTGAGGGATTGCCGCAAGGAGTGCGTGCAGGAGTCTTTTTGAAGACTCGGAATTGCGAAAAAAGTTCAGAAGAGGTAGCGTCGTTGAAGTGTTCAAAGGAAGACAAGATTGAACTACTTCGAAGGGAGACAAGGGTCGAAGTCATACAAAAGAATTTAAGTTCCAGTGGAAGAACCTTGATTTATTTCACAGGGGTTATCAAGGAGCAATGAGGGGTCGAAATTCTCTGTGGGGAATTCACGAAAATCACGAGAACTGTAGGATCCAAGTTACAGGGTGGTTAGAGGTAAGCAAGATTTCCACTCTAAGATC
>JASDQU011444467.1:10434-23174 GCA_032191745.1 Picea mariana
GCAGCCCACCATTTCCCCTAAATTTCCTCCCTCCATCACCCCCATCTGGAAAATGTTCTTTGATGGAGCCTCTTCCAGGGAAGGTGCTGGAGCTGGGGTGGTTTTTGTGTCACCCGCTCAGGAAATCATATCTCTGTCATACAAATTAGAATTTGAAGCTACCAATAATGTGGCATAGTATGAAGCTCTTGTCCTGGGATTAAGAGCCGCAAGGGAAATGGGAATTCAGGAGGTAGCAGCGTTCAGTGATGCAGAGTTGGTGGTCCAACACATCAGAAATGCTTATCAGGCTAAGCATCCTCGACTCAGAAGCTACAGAAATGAGGTATGGGACCTGATTGACAGTTTCTTCTCAGCATTTAACACTTCTTCCATCTCAAGAGAGGAGAACACAGTGGCAGATTCCTTGGCTACATTAGCAAGTAATTTCAAAGTACCCTTGCCACCTAAATTCAGATACAATGTGGAAGTGAAATACATGCCCTCCATACCTGACAACGTCAAACATTGGAAGGTATTCGAGGATGATCTTGAGATCAAAAAGTTCTTGGAGACTGTTGAAGAATTTTCAGAGATGCATATCGACCAAGACTCTATCTCTGAAGAAAAGCTTGATGGGGGTAATTTTCTGAATAAGATTGCAGAGCGTAACATTGTGCAGCTGCCTAGCAATCATATTCCAAGGGAATTAGTGCCTTTGGAAAGGATTTTTGATAGAAATGATGTGTCATTAAAGGGAGAGACCTCGGAGGATGACACTGGTGCTATTCAGTGCAACATTGGGACCGAGAGTGAGCCCAAGTTTGTCAAATTGTCAAGAAGTCTGACAAAGGAGCAGAGGTCCGAATACGTTGGACTTTTGAGGGAATTTGCTGATGTGTTCTCTTGGACCTATGAATACCTCAAAACCTATGAAACCTCTGTCATTGAGCATAAAATCCCATTAAAGGAGGAGGCAAAGCCATTCAGGCAGAAACTGAGACAGATCAATCCTATGCTGCTACCTATCATGGAGAGGGAAGTGAAGAAGATACTTCAAGCTCAGATCATTGTACCGCTGAGATACTCAGAGTGGGTGGCCAACCTGGTGCCAGTAAGGAAAAAGAATGGATAGATCTGACTCTATGTAGACTTTAGAAACCTGAACAGGAGCTCGCGAAAGGATAACTACCCCTTTCCAAAGATGGAACATATACTGCAGAGGGTAACAAGAGCTTCTAGGATATCCATGATTGGTGGTTTCTCTGGTTACAATCAGGTCTCAGTCCTGCCTGAGGATAGGGAAAAGACGACATTTACCACTCCATGGGGGACATTCATGTATGCTAAGATGCCATTTGGACTAATGAATCTAGGGGCAATGTTTCAACGTGCCATGGACATAGCTTTTGTTGGGGAAAAGGATAAATTTGTGGTCGTTTATCTGGATGACATCACAGTGTTTTCAAAATCTGATAAAGACCACCGTTGCCATCTCATGAAGGTTTTCTTGAAATGCAAAAATTTTGGCATTTCATTAAACCCCAAGAAATCTCTATTCGCCATGCAAGAGGGAAAGTTACTAGGCCACATAGTATCAGCTGAAGGAGTCAGAATTGACCCCAACAGAGTTGAGGCGATACAAGCCTTATCGATCCCTAGGTCCAAGAAGGAGGTCCAATCTTTCCTCGGCAAGATTAATTTTATGAGGAGGTTTGTGCCTAACTTTGCTGAGGAGGTGAAACTTGTAACAGCCATGTTGAAGAAAGGGAACGAAGTAAGGTGGACCCCTCAATCATGTCATTCCTTTGAGCAAATCAAGAAGGCCTTGACTGAAGCTCCTGTGCTTATCAGTCCCGACTACTCGAAGGATTTCCTTATTTTCTCCTTTGCCTCACCTGATACAGTGGCTACTGTTCTATTACAGACAAACGACATTGGGCTGGAACAGCCTATTGCTTATTTCAGCCGAGCATTGAGGGATGCCAAAGTCAGGTATGACACTATGGAGAAGCAGGCCTATGCTCTGGTAAAAGCTCTCAAAGCTTTTAGAACCTATGTCCTGCAGTAAAAAATCATCGCCTATGTCCCCTCGGCTGCTGTTAAAGACATTCTTATTCAGCCTGACATAGACGGGAGAAGGAGTAAATGGATAGCCAAGATTCTGGAATTCGACCTGGAAATAAGACCCACCAAATTGATCAAAGGTCAAGGTTTAGCCAAGCTGTTGGCTGAAGCCAACTACCAATATTTGGGGATAAATTTCATCAACGAATGCCCAGGTATTCAGTAGGATCGACTGTCTGACATAGACCCTTAAAGGGAGCCTCCATTGGCTCGATGTCCTTGGTATAAGGATGTCATATACTTTTTGCAGGAGCTGCGACCTCCAGACGGCCTGCAAAGAAGCAAAGCAAGAGCTCTGAAGCTCAAGGTAGTCAGATACTGTCTAATCGATCAAATGTTATATTGGAAAGACCCCCTGGGGGTGCTTTTAAAATGCATGAGTCCACAAGAGGCTGAAATAATCGTGGCGGAATTTCATAGCAGCCTGTGTGGAGGGCACCATTTCTGGAAAGCCACAGCCCACAAAATCCTTAGAGATGGATACTACTAGCCTACTGTGTTCACTGACATCTGCAAAGGGGTTAGAGCCTGCATCAAATGTCAAAAATTTGCAGGAAAACAATAGCTTAAGTCTCTGCCGTTAAATCTGGTGGTGGTTTCAGGACCTTTCCAGCAGTGGGGCCTTGATTTCATTGGAGAAATTAACCCTGCTTCCAGTGGGCAGCACAGGTGGATCCTGACTGCTACAGATTTCTTTACCAAGTGGATTGAACCTATCCCTACCAGGAGTGCTTCCCACAAGGTAATCATTGGATTCCTGGAGGACCTCATCACAAGGTTCGGCTGCTCAAATAAGATTGTCACTGATAATGTAGCCGCTTTCGGGTCTGAGCCATTAGCCAAGTTCTGTGAACAGTTTGGGATCAAACTGATTCACTCCACCCCATATTATCCACAGGGAAACGGTTTAGTAGAATCCTCCAACGAAAGCCTGATAAGGACCATCAAAAGGTTGTTGGAAGACAACAAAAAGGCGTGGAATTCAAAGCTGAAATTCGCTCTATGGGATGATCGGGTGACTACAAAGAGATATATAGGTCTCTCCCCTTTCCAGTTAGTCTATGGAGCCGAAGCCGTCTTCCCTTCTCAGCTGGCCATTCCCGTAGTGAAATTCTTCCAGGATTATCAAGAAGAGCCCAATGACATGATCAGAAGGATTCATCAGCTAATGGAGGTCCAGCAGGCTAGGGAGCAGACGGTGGATAGGATTTAGGACCATCAGCAAAAGGTCAAGCAGGTTTTCGATAAGAAGAGCAAGAAGGAGTGGTTCCAGATAGGAGACCTGGTGCTGAAATGGGATGCTCCTAAGAAGGATAAGGGCAAACACAGCAAATTTGAAGCCCTGTGGATCGGGCCTTTCAAAATCTCCGAGATTTTCTCAAATAACACGTACAGGTTGCGAGGTTTGGAAGGTGAGGAAGTTTTCAGCAGCCTAGTGAATGGGCATTTCCTTAAGAAATGTTTTGTTTGAGTCTCAGATGGCTCCTTTGTTTGTAAATATTGTCCTTTTTGTTTCTTTGTTCGTTTTCGTTCTTATTTTTGTGGCCTAATAATGACTCCATAGCCCAACAACGAGGCACTGGAACTGCAAAATGAGTCCTTAGAGCATCACAGGGACGACTCTATCCCCCATGGAGCCTAATGTTAGTAACAATTTTGGTATCAACGCACAAAGGTATACAGGTCTATAGGATTTCCCGGGAAGCGCCCAAGCGCAGCGCAGAGGAACCTCTTTTTAAGTTACAATTCACGCGAATGGGCGAAGTTTTGCTGGCAGCCGCTGAGATCCACCTATAAAGTTGATCAATGGCCGTCGGGATTTCAGGGATGCCAAGTTGCCCCGGGGTTAATACAAGAGATAGCTCCAAATCCAAAACAAATCTGGGTCATCCGATCTAATTGGGACAGGTGGCTTCTAGTCAGCGTATCGGGGATCGGAGTTTCGAGAAACAAGGAGCCTCCCGTTCGTTGTAGTTGAAATCGCCGATCGACGAAGTGTCGAAAGTGCCTTTGGAGCCGAGCCCACGGTCCTAGCACCAAGTCACTTCAAGCAAGGGCGGCCCCCTTTCAAATATCGAATGCCCCTCATCCGTTCATCCTAAGGATGCGTGGCGCAAGGTCTGACCGCGTCGACGTTTCAGCATTCGGGAGTTCGTGAGGTGAGAGTTTCGTGTTATTCAAAACCCCAAACCCCGATAGTGCGGAAAGAAAAGAAAGTGGGGCCCACGACATCATGAAGCATTTTCAGCCGTCCATCTAAAGGGAACACCTGGCAGCAAATCAAGCCACTTCGGCGTTTCACCCATCGTGACTCCAAGATGCAAAGAGCGGCTCTATTATATCCCGATGCGCAAGGTGCCAGGAAAGTCTTGGACCTGGTCCCACCGTAGCGTCAAGTAAGTTCCAAACCGTCAGATCTCAAAGGGACACATGGCACCAGATTGAGCCGTCTCGACGTTTTGCTCATCGCGATTTCAATTTGCAGGAGCAGCTCCTTCCCATTTGCGAATGTCGAAAGCGCATTAGAAATAAGCACATGGTCATAGCCCATGGTCACTTGGGGAAATAAAAGAGCTATGTAAAGAAGGTCAAGGCGTCGATTTCAGTTACAGGGGGGATCGTCGCGACATCCAGGCGCCATCGGGTCCGATATCCATACTGTCTCTCGTCTGGAGTAAATGACGGCAAGAGTGGGTGTTTGAAACCTCCTTTCATTCATTAAGGGGATGGAAGGTCTAGCGAGCCGTCTACTCGTAGAGGTCCTGTTTGTCAATTTTCTCAAAGAAGCCATACCGAAGTCCTCAACTCAACAGAGAAGTCTGCGCATGCCATCCCTGCACTTAATGGCTCAGCTACCCTCATTGCAAGAGCCATGCGTAGTTAAGATGGTGCTTAAAGGAAGATATCAATACGAGTTTGATTGAAGGGACACCAAGCCTTGGGTGACTGGGCACGCCTCTGTGAGGCGAATTTTCCTGAATATATAGACTCAGTTTTAGTTTTTGTAGGGTATCGATGGTTGAGCAGAGCTCCCGGTTGTAAAGCTTTAATGAAGCACTGATACTCTGGTTATGTATGGACTTTTGAGACTTCTTTCCTTATGAATGCTAGTTTCTTTTACGTCTTTGTTATACTGTGTTAGAACAGCTCGGAATTGGAGGATCCAATCGAGTCGTGACTATTATAGGATGATGTATGTTGGATCATTGTAGCGGTTACATTGTTTCTAATCAGTTCTTGTGATTTCCCAGCGATGAGTGACTTGGAATTGGAGGATCTAGTCAAGTCCCCTTTTAGTTTCTTGAGGCCCTGAACCAAGAAGATCTTGCATTCAGAGTCTTTCCTCTACAAACCGCTGGAAGCCTGTTGCCTAAAGTTGTTTGTTCACCTTTCCTTCCAAGTCTTCCACCTGTTCATATTTTAATCAACCCACTGGCTAAAGTTAGATCAAGAAATCCTTTTTCCTTAGCTCACTAGACTCAGTCCCTGAGTTAGAACGATATTTCCCTGAGTCTCTATCCATCTGATCATCTATTAAAAACTATCGTGACATAAAACTGATGGGTGTCAGGCTTTGCTCCTGCAAGCAATCTAGGAGCGACTTCCGACGCTAACATTTCTGGCACCGCTGCCGGGGACGAAGTTGAATATTTTCCCCGGGATTGAACGACAATGATTAACTGATTCTGAAGGTGCATCAGATATCAGAATTATCAAGATTGCTGCTGTGCACCTGGCGACTCCATTGTGACGACTTGACTGGGGAGAACCTACCCTATTAATTGTGGCTTTCAGAGGCAGGCATACGCAGTCTCATCCACAATTGCCTCTAGCTATGCCTGAAACAGATCCAGAAGCGGTGCTCAGGAAAGGAAAGGCCCCTGAAGGAGAATCTTCCATCGTCAAACCAGGTAATTTGCCAGCTCCTTTCCTAAGAACTCCATTTTCTCCTCCTCAGATTCTTGACCATCCTCCTTCCGAGGTGTCCCGTTTCCTGAATTTTGGGAGTGTTCCTGTTGAGTTTTCCTCTCCTGGTCTGGGACCGAAGGGACAAAACCTTGTCACTCCCTTTTCCCCTGAAACTGTACCTTGGCGTAGACCCGGAACCACATAAAATTTCCCCACTCCTATATTTACTACTTCTGTGCAGAAAGAAGCTCCCATTGACTTAATCTCGTTAGCCTTCTCCTTAAATCCCCTCTTGTTTCCGACTCCACTTTGAGACTCATTCCCAGTAACCCTTTCACGAACTCCTTCTCCTCCCAGTTCTCCTCCACCTAATATCCCTATGGCTGGTGCTAATCCCCCTCTAAATAGAATGGATGCCATAGTTGCTTCCAGATATGCTCCCTTAGTTCTACCCCATCCTATGAATCCTCTCCCCACTGGGGATTACTTGAAATACATGCCCAAGTTCACCGGGGAAGGGGACGTAACTACAGAAGAGCACCTGGCTGCTTTCTACAGTTACGCAGACAACCTCAACATTAAAAATGAAGATGTCTGGATGAGAGTCTTCATCCAGAGCCTGGATGGCGAGGTGAGGAAGTGGTTTAGAGGATTGGCTCCAGGATCTATTGCTGGGATTGAAGCTCTAGATAGTGCTTTCCTGAGGCAGTGGGGAGATAGGAAGGATTTCATGTATTACATGACAGAGTTCGCGTCTTTGAAGAAAATGGATGGAGATTTTGTCTCTGACTTCTCCAAATGTGGGGCATAAATATCCCAATGTAGGGGATCACATACTCTCCCAATAAGGGGATCAACTCTCCCAATTAAGGGGATTACTAATTACAAGCATGATTGTTTGATTCTCTTCTCAAAGAACTCTCTCTAAAAAGAGCCTTAAAGGGCCTCCCAAAATCTTTTTTTCAATCTCTCCCAATAAAAGGGTTTAAATAATTTTTCCTAGCCCCATAACCCAAAAAGACAAAATCCATAAATTTAGGATCCAATAACTACTCAAGGACAAAAATGAGAAAGACCCTTAACTTCCTTTTTGAGACTAGGAATCCACTTGTAATAAAGTGAGGAAGAATCCAAACCAACTCATGAGACCCTTAAATTCCTCCTTAAGACTAGGAAACCAATTTCCTCTTAAAATTAGGAAACCAATTTCTAATTTGAATTCTCACATAAAACTAATTTCCCATTTTTATAAATAATACGTGAGTTTTCCACTCACTCCAAGTATTCATTTTTTCCCCTTAAAATTAGGAAACTAATTTGTGAGTTGGATTCTCGCAACTAATTTCTCGTTTTTACAATTAATGAATAATACGTGAGATTTTCCAACTCACTTCAAGTATTAATAATTTATTAAAATTAAATCATTCATGATTAATTAATTATTATTTTCCACTTATCATTAATTACCATTTTAATGAATTTTTCTCCATGGTGTGCAATGGTAATGACTTTTCTCCATGGTATGCAAAGTTTAATGATTTTCTTGATGAAGTTAATTCTTTGTGTGGATATCCTCCTAGATCATCGAACCTGCTAGACTTGGATTAGCATTGGAAGCCCCATCCAAATTGAGTTTAATGAACCCATTTAGGGGTCTATCCTAAGTCTCGTGAGAGGGATATTTCAAATTAGGTTTGGCATTGACAAAAGAGAGAGGGCCTTTCTCAAAATGCCAGTTAGAGAATATGATTTTCTCATTTCCTTGGGGTAGTTTGGATACCTCTCACCAAAAGACTGATCTAATAAACTCTTGACTTCTCACCTAAATTCTATTCTAATTATCTTCCTTGCACCATTGTTGTTGTTTGAATATTTGATGGTTATGCTCCTTCCAGATTGTCCATAGTAACAAGCTAGGGAATGTATTCCAAGATCTGTTTAGAATTGGATTGTGATATGGCGAGGATATCCAATTTTCTAGAGTTTGCATGATGTTATCCCTTAGAAAATCATATTGTATAAACATGGTAGCACCTTTTTCCCATTGAGCATTGACCTTTGAGCATGCATTGAATAAATGTTATGTTCATTCTTCCTAGGCTTTACACATATATCATATGGAAGGCCCTTCAAATCCTCTTTTGGTTATATTATCCTAGTTTAATGTTTTATTTCTTGTAAAGAACCAAAGAAAAGTTGAAATCTTGGGCCAAAGCTATGGGTTCCAAAATTGTTTCTAGATAGCTTTCTTTTTTAGCCTATTGTGCCTTGCTTCCATATCACAATCTTGCCTGACCCTGATGTTTCCATCATCATGGGGGGACCATATTAAGATGTCCAAGTCCATGCTGTAACCAATTTTTATTTCTTTGAGGTATTCATCCAGATTTATTCTTACTTCCATAGTCACCCATTCCTGCCATCATTTCCCTCATATCCAAACCTAATGAGAACTGGGTAAAGGAGCTCTGGTGTTCTACCAATACTAGTGGACATGGTTCCAAATCAAGGAAAGGAGGGTAGTTATATCTTGTTAGAGAGGTATATAGGTTTCTAATTTAGCTTCCTCTTTCCATGCATCATCCCAAGAAAGTGTGGAGGAGCCAACCCATATTTCCCAGAAGTGGTAGTTCTGGGCTGAGAATATTTTGTTCTAGGCATTGCTCCAAATTAGTGATCCTAGATAATATCCCTCCATGTGAATAAGGTCATTTTGAGAAATTTTTCCTTCATCTTCCAAATTTTAATCCAGGGGTCTTCCTTTCCTTTGATACATCTCCACTCGATCTTGGATGCAAGTGTTTTATTCATGACTAGGGGGTATTTGATTCCCAATCCACCTGACCATTTGGGAAGATAGACTATATCCAAGCTACCAGAGCCCACTTTCTCTCCTTGTTTGGGCCTCTCCAAAGGAAATTCATTTGAAGGTTCTATATATCTTTGAGTATTTTAGAAGGGGAACCCATGACCAAGAAAATATACATGGGCATGGATTGAAGAACCAATTTTATGAGGGTATTTTTTCCATGGGAGAGTCAGGATCTAAAATTACAACTATTTAGCTTGGATTCAAGTTTGGAAAACTGATATTCCCATGAGACATTCCTCAAATCATTCCCTAGAATGGGTGGTCCAAGATATTTGGAGGGGAGGGACCCCCTTTGGAACCCTATAACTATTGTGATATTTCAATGGATATTCAAAGGGGTGTTAAATAAGAAAATATGATATTTTCTTTGGTTTATCATAACTCTCAAGGCTAGCAGAAAGGTACCCAAAATTAGCTTGAGAACATGAGCTTCACTGATTGTGGGAACCCCCATGAGAAATGTATCATCAACAAATTGCAAGTGGAACGTGGGTAAGAGTTTTGTTGCAACTTAACTCCTTTTATCAGGCTAGATATCAAGGCAGACTTAAGACTTATGCCAAGTCCTTACGCTATGAGGAAGAATAGAAAGGGAAATAATGAGTCTCCCTATAGAATTCCTCAAGACGGGTAAAAAGTGTTTTAGGGAAACTATTAACCAAGATTTAGAGAGAAGGTTGTGGAAGGTGATTTTGCACATGGAGATGATCAATTAGACTAATGTCTTCTATGTTTCTAGCTTCAAGGATAGGATTTGCCTCTTTGTTGCAGAGACAAGGAGATATTTTTTAGTGCTAAAAGTGTATAAGCCATATGGGGATAGCATATTATTTTGGACGAGTTGTTGACCCAATTTTAAAAAAAATAAGGAACCCTAATTCTAGGGGGTGACCTAAAGTTACTCTTTAAAGAGAATATATTTGATGGAACTTTGTAAGATAAGGCCCATTAAAGGATTGTTTTATTCACAAGTTTGAGGAAGTTAGTTTAGAAGCTTCCTGGACTCCCACATTCTCCAAGACCTCATCTATAAAATGAGTAGGGAAAGGATCATGTAAGAAAGAAGAATTTAATTTCCTCAAATATTAACAAAACCTTATCCCCCCTTGCTTCTTTTCTTGGACTACCATGGAGCTTATCCATTCAGATTCCTCCACTGTCTCTATGATACTCGCTTCTAACATTCGGTCAAGTTATGCTTTCACTTTCTGCTTATACAATGGATTCAACCTGTATGGTCTTTGTTTGACAGGTCTAGCATTTGGCTTTAGGGGTATCTTCATCTCACCTACATCACTTCTTATTCCTTTCATCTCTATAAATCTTGTTGGAAACAAGTCACTGTATTTGCATAATAATTTTGTTATCCTCTCTAGTGTATTCTCATCCCAATAGTCTCCAATGATTTCCATTTTAGGATTTTCTTTTGTCCCAATGATGACTTATTTTTACCTTGATTGGTGCAACAAATGCCTTTGAATCCAAAGATGGACCTTCCACCTCTCTCTCTCCTTTAATCTCTGTTATCTGAATTTTGCATGGATCATCTTCATCTGGTGCTTCCTCCATGACATGATAACATGAGAGTAAATATTTGACAATATGTATGTTATGTTGATGATATTATGTTATAATTTCGACCTCTGGTTCATAAAAAAATATCATTCCCTGTATTAGCTTTAGGGATGAATCAATATGGGGGTTATCATGCTCAAATGAGAACATTACCACAAAATTCTGTTGTAATACTATCCATTCTATAGTGCCTATGTACATCTCTTGGTTGATGTACCATTTCTCTAGTATCCCTTCCAATGTATGAATGAAGTAATGAGGCCATTCCTCTGGTGGTGTCAACCTCCATTGTGTTCTGCATTTCTCTAGGTGCTCGACTGGTCTTCCTCAGCCATCATACTTTTGCAATGTCTTGCTCCACTGTTCTGTGCCAAATATGATGCACATTAACCTTTTACACTAATACCAGTCTTGAATGGTTTCCTTATGTTCTCCCCACCATCTAGCAAGTGTTTCCTTGAGTTCAATATCCAGGGCTAACAACCTCTAATTTTACAAAATTTCTTCCTCATAATTTCTCAGGAATTCTTCCAAGTCGTTCAAACCATGAAAAGTGGGAGGTTCCCTGATCTCTGTATCACCCACCTTACTGCACGGTCTATTCTTGCACACTGTTGGCTCTTGGTTAGGGAATAAAGTGAATATCCATGAAGAAAGGTGAAGTACGAATTGCACAGAAGGAACAGTGACTGAAAATGGGTCGAAGTGGTCGAAGAAGTAGAAAAAAAGGAGCTAAGTAAGGGAAAATGAGTCGTTGAATGAGAATATCGAGGAAGACAAATTAGCAAGGAAGATGGATTTTGGACAACTCAACAAGCGAAAAAAGCCACCAACGAATGCTTTGGAGCACCGTGCGGGAAAGAAGGAAAAATCTCTGAAAATGCGGGTCAAGTTGACCTAGGGTTTTAGACACCTAGGGTTTTGGGATCTAGGGTTTTGACACCTAGATGTTTGTCGTGTAATGTATAAATAAAGGTATAAAGGACTTGGGATGGGTTGGTTATGATTTCGTCATTGTGGGTTACGGGAGTGACTATTATTGATCACATGAGAGGAAGCATTGTGTTGTGACAATACTGTCATATTGTAAGGTCTTCAGCTGGGTGCGAAGATCAACCTTGTAGCTAGGTGTGCAAGGAGGGGAGAGAATAAGGGAAAGAGAGAGAGATCTGCAAGCTAAGTGTGCAAATAGAACTGTATGTTTTCATATAATATATCAAGAAACACAGTTCTGTGGATGTAGCCCTAGGGAGAGGGTGAACCACGTATATCTTGTTGTTATGTGTGACTGATGTTGTGTTCTTTGCCTTCTGTTATTCTGTCATTGCATTATTGTGCTAGATCTGAGATATAGCTATGCGAAGTAGACTTAAGTTGGTAAAGGAATAACTAGATCTCCGTGCATTTTTCTTTTGAATCTACTGGCATTTCCTCTGGTTGTAGACACCTATGTCCTGCAACCCCCTATTGCTACTTTAGGTAAGACTGCATCTTCTCTGCAGGTGTTGCTGAAAGGGCCAGTAGTTAGGGCTTGTTGGTGTGCTTTTAGATTTGAACCCTGGGTCTGCCCCTGTGCCAACAAATGGTTCTGTTGTCGGGACCAGGATCTCCTTGAGGGAATGGCAAGGTGGTTTCCATCAAAGACAAAGATTCAGAAGTGGATAGAAGAACAAGAGAAGGAATTTGTTGAGGCTCAAAATAAAAACCCTAATATAAGTACAGAGGATTGGTTGGGAAGGTATATCTTTAACGATATACACGGGATTTTCTTTGGAGGAATTCATAAGGAGATATACGAGTGGTTAGCCAGATTAGCAGATACCCTGCTTGAGATCAGATCTAGACCACATGTGGTTTGGATGTTGACGTTCATCAAGAAGGTCAAGAGAGTTGATAAATCCATGTCAAGAGAAGTAGATCACTGGTTTTATAGAACTATTGTAGGGTACATTGCCGAGTTTTCTGTTGACATAACCAAGCAGAGAGGTATTTCTTTAAAGGATCGAGAGGAAAATTTTTACACTTTTTGAAGTTGAAGATCAGGATAATATTGCATGAGAAGAACATATTGAAGATACAATAATTGGCTGGATTGAAGAGGTAATGTTCAAGAACTCAGACAATGAAAACAACACAGAGGTTGGACATATGCGAAGTGGGAGAACCTTTAGAGAGGTTCCTCTGGTGAACCTATTTGAGTAGTGTTAGAAAAATAGGACCGCGGAGCAATAAAATAAAACAAATGCAGAAACAAAACACAGAAGACACACAATACAAG
>JASDQU011444469.1:11017-23174 GCA_032191745.1 Picea mariana
TTAAGGAACTAGATCTAAAAGGAAGTAGTAACCACTTGTTTTCTTCTTCCTTTGGACCAAAGAAGGGGTCTTGGTCCAAAGGGGAGTTCAACTTGTCTGCAGGGTGAAATTTCTCATAAAACTCTCGAAGAGGCATGTGATCATTGCTTCATATTTAGAATATCAATAAAGATTTTTTTATTGTTGCAACTTCAAAACTTTGGTTCTATTTTATTTTCTTTTTGCAGTTATATTTTTGTCAATATTTCTTTGGTTTTTCTATTTCAACAATCAAGATACCCCAAAAGTGGTATCAAACCACTTTTTTGTGCCAATATGCACCTAATATTCAGAGAAATATTTTTAGGCTAGAGATGTATTACAACATATTTTAACACAACCTATCGTTCAATGAGTAAAAATGTGGCTTGAAAGCATACAACTAGTGAATACAAGTGCAGTCCCATAGTAGGATGCCCTTGTACACCTATGTTGATCATGACAAGTACTAACACATTAGACAAAATCTATATACATATCTGAACTTGCACATGTCCTTGGGTATAATGGAAGACTCCTAGGTAAATATGAAACGATCTTTACATAAACACATCAATGATCTTATTTTTATAGTACATTGAGGACAACACTCGTGGAGATCACTCTTACATACTAGGAAAATGAATAGTACAATTAAAGGTACAATTGATCCTCCTTATTTAGTACTTTGAAAGATCGATCAAGTACTATTCTTGGAAACTCTTAAGTATATCAGAGAGCTATAGCACCTAACACTCCTTTATCTTAGAACCTTGCAAACTTTATCATCTACAACACAAGTAGAAAAAATCCTACATACTTGGAATATAAAGAATTATAGAATTTCATCATTATAATAATATTCAAGCAAGAGTAAATACTTTGAAAAGAGTTAAAAAAATGCCCCCAACCAAACTAGACTATTATGGGAGACATATCTCAAAATAATCCTCTCATGATGCTAAACATGTTGATATAGTTCTTCCGTAACCCTTCAAATGGACCTTGTAGACCTATACTAGATGAGACTCTTAACAATGACCTATCTCAACAACATCCTCTCATGATCTTAATTACATTGGTGTACTTCCTCGATATTTGTTCTTATGGTTGCATGACTCATAATTAAAAGCACATTCACAATGGAAGACAAGATGAATGAAGTAATTATAGCTATCAAGTCCCTCACATAGTCAGCTAATGCAATCCATGAACAACTTCAAAACCACATGAATAGCATGAACAAGTAACTCTAACTTTCTTTTGATAAAATTGATAAGTTAGTGATCCACAATTCTATCTATAAAAATTAACATGCAGTAACAACAAGACTGATACACATGAAATAATGTTGCACAAATGCAAATGAAAAGAGAAGAACACTGGAAAAAAAGAAGTAAAGACCATTTCTTGTATTTCAGCAAGAAGACACCTCTTTTTATTAGATTGGGTGATTTTTGTTTACAACAACAACAAGAGACTCTCTACTTTATTTCTAACTAACAAGCATTGTTTCACTTTTTATTTAGTTCATTTCATAATAGAAACATCATGCTAATCTTTATTAGGAATTGTCCTGCTTAGCTGGACTCGCAAGGGAAATTTACAAATAGAAACAACTATACAAGATGGGTGCCCACTTTGGTGGCCCAATTCCTTCCTAGTTAGATCTGGAAGCATTCTTGTTTCCGCCAGCAAGTGAGGGAAATAACGTTGCAATCTTGTTGGAGACATTCACTTGGCCTGCATAGGTTTTTGGCCCTTGCGGCCCACAAGGTAGGAAACATATTTTTGTTGGCAAGTGTTGTGAGTCCGAGAGTCTAGAATGGTGCCTGTGAGCAAAGGAGAATGAAAATATGGTATATTTTCCACTGGATGATGTATCATGACATTTTCCTCAAGGAGTGGTGGCTTGAACAGCATAAGATTGTTGACATTGAGCACATCGTGGATGCAAGTTGTGGTCGTAAGTCTAGATGATAAGCGTTCTCAATTCCTTTTGATCATAGTGTATGGACCGTAGTGCAAAGGGTGGAGCTTATGATGTTGTCCTCGGAAGCAGTTCTTGTCTGGTGATATCCACACTTGATCACTAGGATAAAAAACTAATGGTGTGCATCATTTATCATGCCTCTTCTTGGCGCGCTCTTGTGCTACTTGCAATTCCTCTGCTACTTGGGAATGTCGTTGTGCAATGTTGTGGATGAAACTCTACGTTGATTGTTTCTCTTGTTGTTTTCGTGCAGACCCTAGGGATGCATGAGTTAGTGGTAACTATGAGGGCGCACTTGGATGAAATCCTAGAAAAACCTCAAAGGGTGAGAAGCCAATGGAGGAGTGGGTGGCCCTGTTATAACTATGTTGAATGATGTGCAGATAAGAGTCTCACTGCTTGTTTTTGGCAAAGTAGCTACAAAGAGAGTGGAATAGAGTATGGTTGACAACCTTTGTTTGGTTGTCAATTTGAGGGTGAAATGCAGTGGAAAAATGGAGTTGGCATCCGACCGAATACCATAGAGTACGCCAGAAGGTATTGAGGAAGCAAGAGTCACGATCTGAAATGGTACTACTGGGTAATTCGTAATGGGGCCACACATGGTGGAAAAATAGGTTAGCAGTTTGTGCAGTGGTTGCAGTTTTATGACAAGGAATGAATAGATCCATCTTAGAGAAACAAAAAACTACAACCCAAATAGTATCATGCTTGTGAAATGTGGTAGGGAGACCACTCAAAAATTTCATGGAAATGGATTCCCATGGACAAGAAGGAACTAGTAGAGGTTGGTAGAGACCATGCAGATGGTTAGATGGTTTGCTTTGTGAATAGAGGGAGCAAGTATGAATGATTTTTTCCACATGTTTGGACAGTGCAGGCCAGTAGAAATGGCATTGGAGATTGAGGATGGTTTTGGTTGTGCCAAAATTCCCACCGCAGGAAGAGGCGTGTGATTCTCAGATTATAATGAGATGGTCTTTTGTCTGCGACACACATAACTTATTGAGTTTGTAGAGCCACCCTTCACAAATGGTGTAGTCTAGAAAGAGAGTCTAGTTGATGATTGTAGGTTGTTGCAAAGCATGCCAAACTTCACCGAAACATGGATATGTAGCATAAATGCCCTTCCATCCATCATAACCTACACAACACACTTCTAAAATGTGCATAGCCTGCATTGGGGGGTGACTTCACAAGTCTTCCATATTATTGGAGGTCCCCTTCTTATATTTAATAACTAGGTGAAAATATTGAAGATACGTTGCCTACTTTAAATGGCGTTGTTCCTACATCTTACTTTGGGAATTGATCAATATCAATGGATGGTGGTCAGTATGAAGGATGGGTTATTTACCCAAAATGCACCAGTTTCATTGCTTGAGTGCATGTACCAAGATAAAAAAGATCTTGTCATAAATGTTGTAATTGACTCTCACTTTTGTAAGAGTCTCTAAGTCATACGCTATTGGATGACCTCCTTATTTAATTACAACCCCAATGGTGAATTGAGATGCATCTGTCTCGATCTCAAAGGGTCAATTTGTGTCCGACAGTCCTATAACAGGGGTTTAACATAATGTTTTATTCAATTTCATAAAATGACACTCAACCTCTGGAGTCCATCGAAAATTTGCTTGATGTGACAATCGATGCAAAGGTCAAGCCAATTGTGAGAAGTGGAATACAAATTTTCTATAGAAATTGATTCCCCCCATGAAACTTTTGAGGTCATGTGTATTAGAGGGAGTGGTCCATTGTGCCAAATCCTGCACCCATGAGGGATCTAGGTGCACACCCTGGGTATTCACTATGAAGCCCAAGTACTGGAAAGAAGTTTTTCCAAAGAGGGACTTATTTTCCCTCACCTACAACTTATGCTCACGCGATAATTCAAGCACTCTACGCACATGTTGAAAATGGTCTTGCCAAGAGTTAATGAAGATCAAAATATCATCAAAATAAATAAAAACAAACTTAACCAGGTGTGGTCTAAAGATGTCATTAATGAGGTGCATGAATGTGGCGGGTGCATTCGTCAAACCAAATGGCTTTACCAGCCACTCAAAAAGTCCAAATTTGGTCTTGAACGATGTCTTCCATGTGTCTTATGTCTGCATGCACACTTGATGACACTCGGTTGTCAAGTCCATCTTAGTGAAGAAGCAATCCCCTTATAGGTTTTCCAACAAATCCTCAATCTGGGGAAGGGGATATCGGTTTTTAACAATGCCTTTATTGAGGGCATGATAGTCAGTTACAAGGCGCCACTCAAAAATTTATTTCTTTGGGATAATAAAGGTAGGGGATGCATGGTGCGACGATGAAGGATTTATGTGGCTGGATTCCAAAAGTTGGTTAATTTGGCATTCAATTTCAAAATCTTCTCGAGGTGCAAGGTGGTAGGAAGGGGCATTAGGTAAGGATGTGCTAAGTATGAAGTCAATGGAATTCTCAATAGAGTGAGATGGAGGTAATCCCGTGGCTTGTGTAAATACATCAACAAATTATTCTAGCAAGGGGAGCATGTCCAAAGGTGTAGGAGTGGACAAATTATCAGGTTTAATAGGGTGCAATAAGCACAAGGAGACACATTTGTTGATATTGACTTGCTTAATTGTTTCTTTGTCGATAAGTGACAGAGTGGGTTTAGGAGCAGATGATGTGAGAACATAAGTGCGACCATCCAGTTACAGATGATATTGGTGGGATTTTGCATGGTGTACAGTGTGTCGAGCTTGTTGGTAGGGGAGGCCTAGTAAAAATTCTACATAATCCAGAGGGGAGACATCACATGTGACAATATCATGAAATGGACCAATGGAGAAAGTGACCACACAACATTGAGAAAATGTGAGACGAGGGCCACCCTTTTGTACCCAACCAAGTTGGTATGGGGCTAGGTGTGGAGTAGTGGGTAGTTGAAGGCATTGTACCAAGTCCTGTGAGACGAGGTTCTTTTGGCTGTCGTTCTCCATAATGAGGGTGGAAAATTTGTGTTTGATCTAGCTATTATGGATAAAGAGAGGAATAGTAGTTGTGCCTAGTTCATTGGCGGTCATTAAAATGAGGGATGTATCTACTTCAGTAGGGTTATCAAGGGAAACCACCTTAGGATTTCCAGGGGAGTTAGTCAGAGAAATCTCGACAAACAAAGTTTTGTTTGGGCGCAGATTCTTAAGTGCGCAACCGTTGGCAGAAGAGTGTGAATTGGTCTTATGGAAATAACACTAGGGTGCATTACGAGATGAGGTGGGGAAGGACTGTGAGCTAGTTGATGGGAGAGTAGGAGAATTACGAGGGGTGGATGGTCTAGCTTGAGCTTGAGAAGAACGGAGTCGAGGTACCACTTTACATTCCACAACTAAATCTTGAAGAAAATCCTTTCCCAAGGAAGCATTGTCAAACATATCTACTTCATGATGAATGCTTAGAAATAAACCAGAATTGAACTTGACAATCAATACCTCTTTGGGATCGGTGATGTGGAGTTGGATGCACAATTTGCAGAAGATGTCAATGTATCCTTGGAGGGACTGATTGACAAGTTGTTGGAGCTGCAACCATCTGGCAAGGAGGTTTTGGCGATAGCCCGGTGGGTAGAAGCACTCTCTGAGAGCCTGAAAAAATCCATCCCACGTCGTAATTTGTGGTGTTTGTGTATTAATCGGGTCACCTCTATCCATGACCCAGGAATAATTATCCATATGAGTATCCCACCATGACTGTGCAATGCCCTCAAGTTGCATACCAATGATTTGAAGCTTCATGCCTTATGTCATCTCAGGACAAGTACAAAAGTATGTGGAAAGACTGCAAAGCCAAGAATCAACATTATCGCCATTCATTTGGCTCGCAAATTTTGGTAATTGGAAGGGTGTATCGAGTTGCATGGGTGTTGGAGCTCGACGTTGTTGCAGACAAAGTAGATCTTGGAGATCCATTGTTAAATCCTGAATTGGAGCTATGGAAGTGGATGCAAAATCCTCTATAGATGGTTCTCTTCACAACAGCATAATTTCATTCACCACAGATGTCGATCTGTCACTGGATATTGTGCTGAGAAGAATGAAACCCCTGGGCACACTGAGAAGGAACCTAGTACCCTTAGGAGTGTGTACTAGAAGTCCTGAGAAGGATGTTTGTCGTTGAGAATTATTTTTTTTTGAATGGTCTCTCTTCTGAATTTTGTGACTCAGTAGAAGCTGGCTTGGATCCAAGATCTGATACCAATTGATCCATAATTCTATCTATAAAATTTAACATGCAATAAAAACAATACCGATACACAAGAAATAACATTGAACAAATACAAATGAGAAGAGAAGAACATTGGAAAATGAGAAGAGAAGAACATTGGAAAATGAGAAGAGAAGAACATTGGAAAATGAGAAGTAAATACCATTTTTTGTATTTCAGCAAGAAGACACCCCTTTTATCAGATTGGGTGATTTTTTTTTACAACAACAACAAGAAGAAACTTGCTACTTTATTTCTGACTGAAAATTATTGTTTTGATTTTTATTTAGATCACTTCCTAACCAAAACATCATGTTAATCTTTATTAAGAATTTCCCTACTAAGCTTAACTAATGAGGGTAGTTTACAAATAGAAACAATTATGCAGAGAGAGATGGGTGCCCGCTTTAGTGGCCCAGTTAAAGGGTAAGAGTTATGGTGGTGAACATTTTATGGGCAACTACTAATATGAATTATAATGAGAATGACATGAAGATAACAATAGTAGAGAAAATAACATAGAAATGTCACAAAGAGTAATATGATGAAACTCTATTAATGAATGAAATACTAAAACCATTGCAATATGCAAAAGCAATACAAATTGACTAAACCACCAACTTTGAATGAGATAAATAAATATTAAATTCGCTTTTGATTTCATTTCATTTCATTCAATGACTCTACCACTAACCACATATGATCATGCTACACATCAGGAAAATCACGCATTTCGAATGAAAGGACAACTTTTTTTTGTTAAAAATGATTTTTTCTATGCTTTTCACAATACGTTTTGTTTTACATGTTAATGCAAAACCAAAAAACATTGAGTGACATATATAAATATCAGATTCACATTAAATTTGTTTGTATGAGATTGGTAAGTATGAATAGATATCAGATTTCTTTTGATTTAATGTCATTGAGTACTGCTTGCCACCGAATACATGTGATCATGTTACAGGCCACCCAAATAAGGAACAAGGGTAAGAAGAAAATTAAGAGTTGGGATAGGATGAACTACAGGGTAACAGAAGGAGCAAGGGTAAGAAGAAAATTAATAGTTTGGATAGGATGGTAGCCAAGCTGAAGGTTAAGTTCATACCCAAGGACTATGAGATAAATATGTTTAGGAGATTGTAGAACCTGAGACATAAGGGTTTGACAGTAAAGGAATACACAAAATAATTTTATAGGCTGAGCATCCGAGCAGGACATCGTGAGAGTGATGAAGAAAAGAATGCCAAGTACATAAATGGTCTGAGATATGAGATACAAGATGATATCATCCTGATGATTGCAAGGAAATTAGAGGATGCTTATCAAATGGCACTAAAAGCAAAGGAAACTTTGTCCAAAAAACAAAGCCAATGAAGAAGAGGAAAGAATCATGACCAAAGGAAAGGAACAACCAGGGAAAAGATCCAGAAGGTGGAAGAAGAAACTGGTAGCTCTTGTTATCACTTGGTATTTTCCTTGGGCTATATCAAGGAAACCCCAAGGTAACCATTTCAACCTACTTTAGATTGTATTTCTGACCTATACAATCAGAGAGGGCTCTCTCAAGGGCCAATAGGCTCTAAGACTCAAAAGATATTCAACAATAACATTCAGAAGGTCAGATTTCCGATAAGAACAGGCTTGTTTTTATAAAATTTGGTAGGACAAGCAAGGAAAAGGTATTATTGAGAAATGGATTCAAAACCTTTAATCTCAATGCCTTAACAGTCAATGGCTAGTTGGTTTCTTTCTGAAGGTTTGAGGCAAAGTAAGCACTATGTTCAACAATTGAGAGTTTATGAAATGAGAGTTTGAAAAGAGGGGGAATTCCACCACAGTAAGAGAATCTACCCACGGATGAATTCTTATTGTAGCTTCAGAAGAACATACATAGAGGGAAACTACTAGAACAAAGCACTAAGCAAGAATGAATTCTGAACCAGTGATTTACAAACAACACAATATTGTTGTATGAATGGAGCATTAAACTAGAATGAATTCCAAACATTTCATCTCAGTCAAATACTAGAAATATATTAACAATAAATGGTAATGAATATAACATAGGAAATTTACAAGACAAACATAACACTATGATGAATCTCAAACTCTTGAAGGAGATAACTTTTGCATTGAACTGCAAAACGAAATTCGGAGTCTTTACACCCAGGAACAATAGAAATGGATCCTCCAGCCAAGAGTCCAACCCTCTTACCTTCTTGTACAATGAATATATATCCATATAGGTCCTTTCCAACTCACCCATTCTAACTCCAACCCCTTTGCCAAAATAGAAACAACTACAAACAGAAAATGACACGTTTTAACTAATTTCCTTCTTTTTAGAAAGCGAAATTCCAAAAAATAGGCTTCAAAACCTCACTTGTAATTATCAAACCATAATAGCTGTGTAAAATCTGAGAGAGATTTTTGTATATAAGATCTTTATGAAGAGAAACCTCTCTCAGATGTGTTAAATTCATCTCTAGCTGACCGAAATAGGTGTCACAAAAACATGTCTTAAACATGAAATCACGAAAACTGAAAATATTGGGCTCAAAGATTCCTTTGAATCTCCCAATCCATGACACCTATTAGAAAAATGAAAGAGGTTAACGTTCTTCGGTACATATCTTGACAATAACCTCCTTTGTATTTTTAAAATCCATCTTGGTTCACTCGGAAATCCTTCCACCTCCTGGAAGTCAACTAGTCAAAAATGCCAGTTCAACAATCTTAAAACAGAGTTTCAGCAACACATTTTGTAGCACATGTCTAAATCCGTAGCACCTAAGCCAGTTCATAGCACCAAAGGAGAATAAATTATCCAAACCCTTCCTGGCCTCCAAACAAGATAAAAGATCTCATGGAGTACCTGATGGCTATGAGGTTGATGTTGGTAATTTCATACTTGCACCAGGATGCTTGCAACCTATCCAACCTACAACCTTCTTCCTTAACTAGTTCGCAACGCTAGTTCGCAGCGCCAACTCAACCATAGACTGCATACTCTGAGGAGGATTTTATTTGATGGAATGATATAATCCTTGGAGAATATGATTAATCTTATGTGCTAACATCTGGCTCCACAGGGGATGGAGACCTCCCTGTGAGGCTCCAAGAATGATCTAAGGATCAAATTTTGCTCAAAATTCAAAGTGTTTAGAATCACTTCAAATTGAACGGGAGCGTAGGCCTCGCCATCACAAACCCAATGCAACTCTTTTGGGTTCAAACGGATGTGGGATGAGAGAGATATCGCGTTCTGTTCAAAACAACAAACAGGTAAAAAAAATGTGCTGACTGTATAGTCCATACGGATGCTGACGTGGCAGACCGTACGACATGTGGCAGAGTCGTACGACACATGGTAGGGCCGTACAACATGTGGCAGGTGTTGGTTGGTAGAATTGTGAACGAGTTGGCATATGACACATGTCATTGATGGTGAATGAAATGTTGACACGTGGCCCACCCAGTGGCCGCCACATGTCACCCTGGCGTTGGTTTAAAATTTATGTTGTTGGTTGGATTCGACCCCGCGACCTCCGGGCAGGGGAAAATATTTGGGAAGGGTCGCCCAACTAGCGTGCCAGCCACGTGGTTCTTAACAATATACCTTTTAAAATTTATTTGAATTTGAATGGTTTTGAAATAGGCACGATCCAGGTCGGGGCTTAGCCCCAGCCCCCGGTCATATACATTGCAATGTAACCACCGACGCAGCGCGCCCTCTGACCATATGTTTAAATATAGCCCCTTTTCATATGAGCCTTGGTATTATGTGTATACAATAGGACCACCGACGCGTGCCTCTGACCCGTTACCATATGGTTTTAAATGTGGCCCTTTATATGTATGTGCGCAGTCATATGGTGCTTCACATGCCCATGGTCCTAGGCAGTTAGGGGCTAGCATGTAACCATCCTACAGTTCACATTGTTTGTGTGGCTGCACTAGGTGCTGAGTTTTAACACATAAATGCACGTGGGGGCTAGGTTGAGGAGGAAGAGGTGCATTTTGGCAATCCAGAGACAGCAAGTTTGAAGGGGAACTTCCAGAAAGCCTATCTTCTTCAATTTTTGGCCAAACGAGGTGCCAAAAAAGCCTAGCTAGGGGTTTTTGGACGTTCTGAAGCTATTGGAGCCATATATTTGGCATTTTGAGCATTGTAAAGCACATATTTGAGCACTTTGAGAAAATAATACAAAAGCTCCATTGGAAGCTGGACCAGGAGATGTAGCCCAAGAGAGGGGTGAACTCCTTTATCATTTGTTGTGTTATGTGTTTTCTGTTCTCTGTTATTTGTTGTTGTTTATATGCATCTTGAATATGTTATTTCTATAAAAAGTTGTGTTTGCAAAATTGATCCATTTGCATAAGAAAACATAAATTAAAACTTGCAAATATTTTCAAGAATACAAGTCTTCATCATTTTTAGATCAAAGAACATGCAATTCTAGTGCCTTATCCATGGGCTGCTCCCAACCTTTAACCTGTGAAAACTATTCTGACCTGTGACCTTCAAATGAAACCAAATGAAAACTAAAAACTAACTACTGAAAGAGATGCTCAGGGTGCTAAGCTTATTTCACACAACCTACCTACCCTAAGCTATCCCCTGAGCTGTTTGATCAAGTGAAATGAAAAATACAATGGAGCCATGCAAGCATCTCCTCCACTGGTTGGATCCTTTGCATGTGTTTCTTCAAAGGAAACAAGGAATACCTAATTAAAGGCAATATCTAATATTTTGAAATCAGTTTCATCACTGACCAAATCTGAAAACTTAAGCTCACTCATTGACTGCGAACATGTTGCAAAAGGATCTTGCATCTCATGAAGAAAAACCTATTGTTGGTCAACACATATAAAACAATTATCTTCAGTTTCATATGTTGTTTTTTGTTTCAATCCTTTATACTCACCATCGGCCTAGAAAGAGTTTGAAAATGACCCCTAATGTCCTTCAAAAGAAATGCTATTTTGATTTTCAAAGGAAGAAAGGAAAATTGTTTGTTGACCAACTTGTTCTTGAAATAAAGTTTTAGGAAATGAATGGTTCGAATAGAAAACTGCCTAACTATTCTCATATCCATGATCACTTAAAATATTTATATCTTCATCATCTTCACTTTCAAATTCACAACTATTTGATGGCTGCAAACTTGAATTGGTAAAACCTTTCGCATAACAAACTATGGGATCAATAACATCTTCAAAAGGTTGCTAGTTTATAAGATGGTGAACTCTCTCTTTAAGAAATTGGAATGAAGAAAAGCACAAGGGTAGAGCATTTACTTCAGAAAAATCGCTACCTTTTTGTTGTCTATCATCATGGCTGAAATGTGTGGGTTGTAAACCTTCATAAGATTGCTAAAAAGAATTATCTCCCGGAGATGAACCTACAAATGGTTGCTCTAGAAGAAAAATGTCATAATCATCATAATACTCTAGAAACCTCTCGAATATCCATAGAAAGAGGATTTGGATCAACAACTGGTGAGTCAACCACTTGATCATAATATGTTGTAATATTATCCTCATGACAAAATAAACACAGTTCCAAATCAGCCTCTTCTTGTTGTCCATGCCTATTCTCACAATTTTTAAGACTCAACGCTTCATCCTCCAACTTATCTGAAATATTTCCACAAGCTCTGAGATTGTCCTACACCTCTTGGTGTTACCCATGATTTTGGTCATCATGATGATGTATTAATGATGGTGTACTCGGGCTCTTCATAAGAACTTTCTTCTGAGAAAAAGTTATTTTCATCTCTTCCAGAAAACTCATTTTTGAAAATTGTTCGCAGGCTGCTAGTATATTTGCCTGTGAGAATGCATGATTCTCGCGGGCTTTTTTAAGCCAGGGTGTGATAAGTTCTCACTGTGTTGAACTTA
>JASDQU011444471.1:8552-23200 GCA_032191745.1 Picea mariana
AACTCGATCCTATCCTCAATAAAAGGGAGAAAGAGTAGCCTAATAACTAATACCTATATTCACTTTGGACTTCCATTCTATTTGTGCAAAACAATTATACATCTTAGAACTTTCATTCTAATCGCGCATACCATAGGGCATACTATGGAATAGAAATATAAATTTTTAACAATCCTTAGGATAAAAGTATCATTCATATCATGGTCGTAGGTGAAATTGTCTCTATTCCACATAGCTATATGTAATATGACACCAATGCACATAGGCACTAATACTCAGGGTGGTTATGATTCATAATTGGTGCAACTATTCATTTCCTTGTCCTTTAACGACCCCATGATAACTAACTTTGCGATAAGTGATAGAGAAATGATAAGTAAGAGTCAAACCATGACCAGACGATTAGTAAAACTAAACTGTAACCTAATTGGATTTTCATCATGCTTCACCATACATGTTGATAAGGAACCTGCAGAGGTAACACTTTATTGACTTAAATTCCCTAACTACGACATTTATGTTATCTTGTAGCATACTCCTTTGGGGCCATCGCTCAACCTCTGTGCCCATTGTGTCTCTACCACCTTACACTACCCACATGGACTAGTTACAGTTTTGTAACTACCACAATTATTCTGTTCGGCGGAGGGTTAATGCTTATTGTTCATTCTTCTCCCTTGGCTCTCTGTATTTGCAAAAAATGTTACAAAGTTAATCATGTTACTATTAATCTTTGTGGCATGGCCATAATTTTTGAAGTTGAGATTTCTCTGGTGGAAGGAACATTAGGATTATATCACCAGTCAGACACCACCTTATGCGAGGTAAGAACCTTTTGGTCATTTTTATTCGAACTCTTTGTGTTATGGAAAGGTTACTGTGTGCACCAATCCCTTCAAAATTTCCTATTAGTGCCACTGGCCTGTCTTATGTGGTCTGATATAGCATTTTAAAAGTTGTAATTATACCCAACAGTGCTTAGGGTTTCATCATGGCTCCACCCTTAACCTTTGTATCAAATTTTTTTCTAAAACCCTTATACTCTACGACAATCTTTTCCTTCGTGTTAAGATTTCGTAGGTAGTTCCAGACTATAAAATTTCAAGGGAGCGAGAAAGCCCACTTCACTAGTTCGATCATAAGTGTAATGATGACTTTACTATATGTCTTGGTTGCTCGTTATGTGTTCTTAATGTCTACACACCCCGATATAGATGCGAGTTCTTTATTTGAGCTTTCAGAGATCTCGCTACTTTAGCATAACTCCTTGTCTATTTTCGTAGTTTGACTGTATACTTCGTCGACTTTCTTGGGTTTTCTATCCTAGTTAGGAACTAGGTATATTTTTTTGTGAACCTTTGTTTCCCTATGCGGTGTATGCTTTACGATTTCGTTCCTTGAGTTTTAAAGATAACAAATACAAAGATATATATGAAGTTATGTATCTCAAATGAAGTTTTCTGACTTTTCGATCTCTTAAATTCTGAGAGTATACATCTTAGTGTTTTCGAGGGTTTAAATTCATTTTAAAGTGGGCACGTTATATACTGTAACATTTTCCACCATCTGTATAGGGTGTTTTTCTTTTTTTCCTGAAAATGTGTCGTTAACATCCGACCTGTAACTTTCCCATTGTGTTCCAAACATTTACATGGTAAAAGGGTTAAGAAATGTGAGACAATTCTACGTGGATACAAAAAGTTATGTATACACTTTACCCTGATAAATTTATGTATATCATTCTCCTCGATGTCTGTATGCTTGAAAACTCTGTGCCACTTGTCTAAGATTTAAACAATAATTTGTAAGTTTAAGGAATTAAGATTTTGGTGTCCCATAACCCTGTTTGCAATGCACCGGAAAAGATAATACCCTTGTGGGATACACTCTTCCCTGTGCAACACCTTGCCATTCTAGAAATTTTGATTGACTGGTTAAATTTCACTTTGTTAGCATAAGGAAGAAAATTCTAAGTTATTCAGACTCGGTTCTTAGTTGAATTTCCTTTAACATAAGTCTATGGTTTTAGTTACTTATAATTTCTCTATTTTTTCATTCTGCGTTTTTAAACTTTGGACTGTCATGTTTTCCCTCAGCATAAATAAAATATTATAGGTAAATTATGAGGGTGATAGACACCTCTATAAGACCTGTATGGTTCTGAAAATTTAATCGGATTATTGAGAATATAAAATGCTCGCATATGTTTCTTGCTCGTTTATATTCCATAATTTAAGTTTTGTTGATACTGTCGGTAACGTGTCTAATGATGGGACCCATATTTGCATTGCGAAGGTACCCATCAAACCTTTCAAATTATACTTCTCCCCCTTCGGCCCCATGGACAGTTCGCTTCAACGACATCGACTAAAAGTGCACCCGTGCCAATCTTCAAGCTAAGTACCACTCTTGTATAGAAATATTGACTGTCTGAATTAATTTATCTTTACTATTTAGGTTTACTCGTCTTCCATTTGACACTAATTATTCATCCCTATTTTACTACAGGACTTGTACAATTGCAATCAACAGATCAGGATGGTCCCTTACTTGAAAGAAAGGTATTCGAGTTCTGATTTTAATGTTTAGGTTTGACGGATTCAATTCTGGGTTTCCAGTGATACTGATTAATTACCTAGGGTATTCTATTTGTAATTATTTGGAGCCATGTCTGTGGATATATAAATCTTCTATTCCTATTGTTCATAGAATGTACACATGCCTCTTCAGCCATACGAATACTGTTGTTAAATCTTAGCAGTCTCTGCACTATGGATTGTATAACTTTAAAAGAAACTTCTTTTATGGTTTACTGTGGAATAATTGAATTGTACATTTTTTATTTCATTGGCATAGTCTTAAGAACAAAAGATTTACTTGTATTTCTCCTATGTCCAAGAATTGACAATCTTGTTGTATGAATAAATTAGGTGTTTAAATAGTTCTGAAATTTTGTACTAGCAACTATATATATATATATTCCTATTCTATATAATCATTCCAGGTCTTATTTGGCATTTACATAGTCTGATATTCATAACTATTAAGACAATCCTGCGTATTTAACCTACAACAATATATATACATATATCTAAATCTTCAAGTTCACTTCCATAATTTTATTTAGCATTCTTCAACCAACAAAATTCCTTAAGTTGATTACCTATATGCACATAATCACATGCCTGTAATATTATAATTAATACAGTACTGATTCCATTTATCTTAGATGCATCTTCCAATATATTTACATAATTCAGCCCCATCAACAACTAACACACATAAATTTTACTCAACGAATACAATTAAAGTGTAAGGGTTTATTGTACAATTTATTTCATTCCATGAGTAATTTAATCAATAGCATAATTCATCCAGAACCAAATAGATGTATTCTATCAACCATTAAAACAAAGAACATTTGACCAAGGAAAGAGTAGATGGACATATCTGAACAAGTTTCCGAACAACAAATGGAACAACCAAGTTCCTCCCAACCATAGAACAAAACAACCAATCTACTTACTCCGTTCACCCCCTATCTTGACCATGAATCCATGAGGGAGAAATCCAGAAATCCTCCTTAGCTATAGTCTTTTTTCAGTTTCAGAACAAGTTCTCCTTGCCTCACACTCAAAAAGTAGTTCTCATAACAGTAAGTGATATTATTTTCCCCAACATACTAGGTAGTGTCTTGCCTCCACCCATATGCTATATATGCCCAAATCATATTTTCCTAGGTATTTTCCCCTTGGGAATTTTTGCATCTTTACAAATCCTTGATTTTCAGGGGCTGCCCATGGCCAAATTCCTAATTTTCCACTTGTAGAATTCATCCATGAGGTAGTTAAAACATGTTCCCTACTCATGGAGTCATGGTCAGCTGATTTCAACCTGGTTGTTCCATTTGTCTCTCAACAATAAATATAAAATTATTTGTTTTCTTACAAGTGTCATAGTCAAAGAGTTGGTTGGGAAAATAAAATATTTCCCCAATAGTCATAATAATAAATTACAATTAACTAAATTCCAAATTCGGAATTTCCATAAATGGAAATAATTTTCCAATTTTGAATTTACCAAAAATGGAAATAAATTCCTAAGTATTTTCATATTTAATAATAATTTATTTTGGGGCATGTTACATCCTTTCCCCCTTCAGCTCAACATTGTCCTCATTTTTCATTCCTTTCTCGGAACATGGTTGGATAAGATTTCTGCAAATATTCTTCCAATTCCCAAGTGGCCTCCTCAGGACTAAAGTTCTTCCATTGCACCTTTACCTGGGCAATGACTTGGTTCCATAGTGCTATTTCTCTCCTCTAGAATGCGTAGGGGTTCCTCTTCGAACTCGCCTTCTGGTTCCACCTACACCATGTTCCAATCGATCATGTGAGTAGGATCATGAACATAATTATTTAACAAAGAAACATGAAATAAATTATGAATTTTCATATTTGCAGTAAGTGCAAGTTGGTATGCCACTGATCTAATTCGAGCTAAGATCTCGAAAGGGCCACAAAACTTGGGTGCCAGCTTAGATAATTTTCCTATCTTTAAGGAACTTCTTCTTGCTTTGACTTTTAAATACACGTGGTCTCCAACTTGAAATTCCTGGTGTCTTCTTTTCAGGCCTGCGTAACTTTTTTGTCTCTCTTGTGCCTCCTTTAAATTCTGTTGTACTTTTCTTACTGTATTTTCCATTTCCTGGAGAATTTATGGTCCCACCATTATTCTCTCAACTGGGTTTTCCTAGATAATTGGATTTGTACACTTGCGATCATACAGTACTTCAAAGGGGCTCATCTTAGCTGATGTATGGAAACCATTATTGTATGCAAATTCTACCAAGTGCAGGTAGCCTTCCCACTTACCTGGTTTCTTCCTTACGTACATTCGTAGCATATCTTCCACGATTTGGTTTGTTCGTTCAGTATGCCCATCCATTTATGGATGGTAGTTCGTGATGAAATTCAAGTTAGTATTTAACTCTGCAAACAATTCTTTCCAAAATATAGATGTGAAGTTTATGTCTCTATCTAAAATCGCCATTTTAGGAATAACATGGAGTCTAATAATCTCTTTAATGAATATTTCAGCGATGTTAATAGCTTTATAAGAAGAATTTATAGGAATAAAGTGTGCATACTTTCTAAGCTTATCAATTACTACCATAATTGAATCATTCTGTTTTTGAGTTCTAAGCAAACCTGTGATTAAATCTAGTGATATAGTCTCCCATTTCCATTCTAGTATGGGTAGAGGCTAAAATAAACTAGTTGGGTGTTGGTGTTCAACCTTCACCTATTGAAAATATTGGAACTTAGACAAGTATTCTGTTGTCTCGCCTTTCATATTAGGCCAATAAAATAACTTCCTTAGTGTTGTCACCGTTTTCTGGTATCCCGGATGACCGGAATATGGTTTCTTGTGTACTTCGTCCAAAATTGTTGATGCAGGAGCATCGCCAACAACAAGTGAGCCTGGGGCAAGTGCCAATGCATTTTGTCACATGATGAATTATTTGAATTGTTTTGAAGTTCGATACACCAAACTTAAATGTAATAGCTAAGAAAGAGCGTACTTGTAGATTGTAATCAGACCTTGAGCGTCCCGCTCTCGTCTAAATGACTAAGAGGCATTTATGCTAGTAAATGTAAGTAGGTAGCTTTGAATTCTTAGATTAGACAGTTTTAGGAGCCAGAGGGAAAACAGATATAGACACCCTCACTTGTATCATTGTAACATTAGCAGCATAATCAATCAAGAGAGCATAAGAGAAGAAGAAGCAAAAAGATGTGTAGAAAAACCCATGTATAGAAATTCTAGATTAATACAAAGATATTTAGTTAACACTCATGGTGTTTAATTGCTTTCTGTGTTGTACATGTTGATTGATATATGCTTGTTTACTCTCTATTATGCATTTTCTTTGATGCATGAATGTATGATTTCATATTTAATGTCTGAAATCTGAAGAGAGGGAGAGTAAGGAATGAGTTTCAATTGTTTCTCTATCTAAGCAAGAATTTTCCTGCAAAGAGTGCAATGAAATTATCCGCAAGGAGTGCGTTGACGAGTTCAAAGTATCACTCTTTGAAAGCTTAGGAGGGATAACATTGCTCTCATTCTCACAGAAGTGCAAGTTAAGCATAGGAGTTGTAAAAGGAGTACGTAGACCGAGGGAAGTCTCAGAATTACAACCTGAGCAAAATTGTTGAAGGACTGCTGTTGTAGAGAGTGCACAGAGTTGAAGAATTCAATACTTGGAAGTATTCAAGGGTTTCCGCAAGGAGCACATGCAAGAGTCTTTTTGAAGACTTGAGTTTGTGGTAAAAGCTCAAAAGAGTTAGTTCCTTGAAGTGTCGGAAGGAGTCGCAGCGACGTTGTTTGCTGGTGGATAAGTTTCGTGAAGGCATACTTGTTCATTTCATAGGAGTTGTTAAGGAGGCATTGGACGGTCATAATTCTCCATGGAGAATTCTTAAAGTTTCGAGGGTCGTCAGATCTTGTAGAGGAGCAGGGAAGTTACGGTAAACATTTTTCGAAGTGCAATCTCAGGAGAATCGGACCGTAGGATCTGAGCCAACAAAGGCTGCTGGATCACTCATGGAATCTCATTTCGTGGATTCGCGAGTTGAAGGTTTAAAACCTTTGCATCAATATTCGTGAGGTCGTGAAAGGTGAAGTCCAGAAATAGCGAAGGAATCTGAGCCGTCCAATTGGAAGGACACATGTCACGAGATCCTCTCTATCGGGGATTCGAACATCGGAGATCGGAGAGGGAAGTCCTTTGACTTTGCGAGTTGCGAAGTTGCGAGAGAATCATAACCCTCCATCGGAGGAGGATAGGTGGCAGAGATCTAGGGATCTCACAAACTCAGAGGTTCGCAGGGTGAGAGCCCAAGAGTTTGGTGCTCCAAGTCGCAAGTGGTGAAATCACGAGGAGCAAAGACAGTCATTGGATCCAGAGACGGAGGGATCGTCGGATCAATAACCCCATTGCCTATCGCACATTCAGGTGTTCGGAGGTTGAAAGGAGTCATTCTCGACTTCACGAGTAGAAAAGTGCTGAGAGCTGGGCACGAGAGAACACGTGGCAGAATGACAAGGTGGGGTCCGCACAGTTGATAGGTGAATACGTGTTGCCAGGAGGAAAGGAGTCAACACTTCATTGACTTCTCGCATCTCAAGGATTCATGAGATAAGAGTACGTGAGCTCGACCCTTCGACTCGTGAAGTCGCGAGTAGCGAGCACGCGAGGAGAAAAGTCAACATCGCTTCTCGAGGTTTCGTGAAAGGAAGGTGCTAGAGCTGGATGTTGAAACTTGCAAAGCAGCGAATAGCGAAAGGTGATAGCACTTAGCCTAGATGGTGGTCACACAAGGAAGGCGCTGATAGGGGAAGATTCATACCCGTATTAGCATTTTGGGTATCGTGAGATTGGAGAAGGAAGATTTAGAGTTTCAACTCACGAACTCGCGAGTAGCGAGTTGCGACAAGCACCTTTGGAATTGGGCCTTGGTCATGGCACTATGATCGATTGGGGAGAAAGGAGCTTGCGCCTAGTTATGTTTGCACAGGAGAGCTTCCGAAAGGACCTGTGGATGGATAATTTTTGATTTCAGTAGGGAATCTAAAGAGATGATTTGGCTAGAGGGAGATAAAGAACGATCCTGTGAGCAGATCTTCGCCTGAGGGTCGATAGGTCTGCATCAGTTTGGTATCAGAGCTTTACTCTATTTGTATACTTCAGACAGGGGAAGCGAGAAAGAATCTCAGCCATGCTAGCAAGAAGAAGAGACAGACAAATACCCAATCTTCCAGAGGAAATGGAAATGCCAAGAGGAAGGGGTAGGTAGGTTCCAAATCCAACCATGGAAAGAGAGATGTGTGATATACGGGCTAGACTCGAGGACATGGAGACAACACAGAGGCGCAAAACTGGTGTTGGAGATGTCAGTGATTCTGAAAGTGAAAATGAAGCTGGACATGAAGGAGAAGAAGTTGCAGCAGAAGATGCAGCAAATGAACGCCTGATTAGGGTTGTTGCAAGAATGGGTGCTAGGGAAAAAATGGATATTCCAGTATATGAAGGAAACCTAGATGTTGAAGAGATTCTAGACTAGATTAGAGCTCTGGACACATATTTTGACTATGAATATGTCGAGGAAGATAAGAAATTCAAACATGCTGTCACAAGATTGAAAGGACATGCAACATTATGGTGGGATGAGCTACAAGATGACAGACGCTGCAAGGGCAAGAAGGAAATCAAGAGTTGGGATAGGATGATTGCGAAGATGAAGGTGAAATTCATTCCCTGGGATTACCAAATTACTTTGTTTCAGAGAATTAAAAATTTGAGACCGAAGTTGATGCCAGTAAAGGAATACACTAAATAATTCTACAGGTTGAACATCAGGGAGGTCATCGCGAAAGTGATGATGAAAAGGTTGCCAAGTACATGAATGGTCTGAGATACGACATTTAGGATGAGATGAGCATGATGACCATCTGAATGGTGGAAGATTCTTATCAGATGGCTCTGAAGGCTGAAGAGAAACTGAGCCGAAAGCAAGGTCAAAGAGGCTGAGGCAGAAGTCAAGCCAGAGGCAAATCAGTTGCCCAGGATAGAAATCAAAAACCCAAGGAAGAGTGGAATAAACCTCAGACTCAAACTGAGAGAGGTGGAAGCTCATAGAGAGGGAAGCACACTGAACAGAGATGTCAGTATGCTGATGGAAACATTTTTCCTCGTACCAGAGGTAGAGGAAGAGGAAGAGGTGGAGTGATGAAATGCTTCACATGTGGAAAGGTTGGACATAAATCTTATGAGTGTTCAGACATAAAGAAAGAAGGTGGTGAGACTCACATTGCCGAAGCATAGAGGTGGAATGTTGAGGTAGAAGATGTTGAAGGCGGAAGATCACTAATGATACAAAAAGTTCTCTTAACACCAGAGAAGGAGGTGGAGAATCCAATGCAAAGGAACAAACTTTTTCAGACTTCTTGCAAAACCAAAGACAGGGTATGCAAGGTCATTGTGGATAGTGGTCACACAAAGAATCTCATTTCTACAGAGATGGTAGAAAAGATGGAGCTGGAGACTATTGAACATCCAAGTCCATACAGAGTTTCATGGCTACAAAAAGGACATCAGGTAAATGTCACTAAACAATGTTTAGTTGAGTTTAAAATAGGAGGGTATAAAGATGAAATACTCTGTGATGTTATTCCCATGGATGTTTGTCATCTATTGTTGGGTAGACCATGGAAATATGACTGAAATGTGATTCATGATGGGAGAAAGAACACATACACTCTAGAGAAGAATGGGAGAACTCACATGTTGCTTCCAATTAAGGACAAGGAAGTAAAACCTGAAGTAAGCAACATTGTACTTCTCATGAGTGGAAAGGAACTTCTTACAGAGGTTAAGAAGAAGGAGGAACCACAATTCATTGTGGTCAAGAAACCTAAAATTGTTTTAACCAGTACAAGGGTAGATGATTTACCAGAAGAGGTTCAGAAACTGTTGGAAGAGTTTGCTGACATAGTAGTGGACGAACTACCATGTTCGTTGCCACCGATCAGAAGTGCAAGTCATCATATTGATCTCGTACCTGGAGCTAGTTTACCAAACAAAGTTGCGTACATATTGACGCCGCAGGAGAATAAAGAAGTCAAAAGACAGGTCCAGGATTTAATGGACAAAGGGTTGGTTAGAGAAAGCTTGATTCCATGTGTTGTTTTGACAGTGCTCAGTCCAAAAAATGACGGAGGTTGGATGATGTGTATTGAATCGAGAGAAATCAACAAGATAACAATCAGGTACAGATTTCCATTGCCAAGGATGGATGATTTGCTGAATTGCTTGAGTGGGGCCAAATTTTTTTCAAAGATTGATTTAAAAAGTGGATTTCACCAGATTCGTATGAGAGAAGGTGATGAATGGAAGACAACCTTCAAGAGTAATGAAGAGTTGTATGAATGGCTTGTTATGCCATTTGGCTTAACGAACACGCCAAGTACCTCATGAGGTTGATGAATGAAGTCCTGAAGGATTTCATCAGAAAACTTTCCATTGTGTATGTTGATGACATATTGATTTTCAGTAAAACAACGGCAGAGCATCTGAAACATTTGGCTACAGTAATGAAGAGGCTACAGCAAGAGAAGTTGCTGATAAATATGAAGAAATCCTCGTTCATGAAGGTAGAGCTCATTTATTTGGGTTTTGTTATTTCTGCAGATAAGTTGAGGATGGATCCAGATAAGATGGAGGTAATTAAGAAATGGCCATCACCGAAAAGTATATTTGAGGTGAGAAGTTTTCATGGATTGGCTAGTTTCTACCAGAAGTTCATTAGGAATTTCAGTGGAATTAGTGCACCGATGATGGAAACAGTGAAGAAGAGACATAAGTATTTTCATAGGACAGAAGAGGCTGAGAAAATTTTTAATTTGCTAAAAACGAAAATCACAGAACAACCAATTTTGGTGTTGCCGTATTTTAAAAAGACATTTCAGGTAAAATGTGATGCAAGTGGATTTGCAATAGGGGAAGTCTTGAGCCAAGAAGATAGGCCAATAGCATAATACAGCGAGAAGCCGAATGAAGCGAAAGTGAAATACTCCACGTATGACAAGGAGTTCTATGCTATTATTTAGGCATTGAATAAATGGAGACATTACTTAATCCTGAAGGAGTTTGTCTTATACATAGAGAATCATGCTTTGCAATTTGTGACTCAACAGGAGAAGTTGAATCAAAGACATGTTAAATGGGTTGAATACATGCAAAAATTTACTTTTGTAACAAAGCATATTTCTAGAACTTCTAACAAAGTTGTTGATGCTTTGAGCAGGAAATGTTTGCTGTTGCAGGAGTTTAAGGTCAAAACAATGGGTTTTGATGATCTCAGGGACATGTATAGAGATGATCCAGATTTTAAGGAGGCATATGAAGCAGTTGAGAATCCAATTCTCAGGGACAGAAGTCAATGGACAGAATACATGATCCAGGAAGGATTACTGTTTAAGGGTAATCAACTTTGTATTCCAAAATGCTCCATGAGGGAGAATTTGCTAAAGGAGAAACACAGTGGAGGATTGGCTGGGCATTTTGGTCATGACAAGATGTTCTCAAAGTTAAACGAGTCATATTTTTGGATAGGAATGAGAGAATACATCAAAAGATTCATGGACATATGTAGAATTTGTCATCGTTCAAAAGGGAAGAGGCAGAATGCAGGATTATATCAACCGTTACCCATACCTGAGAGGCTGTGGGATGCAGTTAGCATGGACTTAATATTGGGGCTGCTAAGAACACAAAGAGGGTTTGAATCGATGTTTGTGGTGGTGGATAGATTTTATAAGATGGCACATTTTATACCATGTCAAAAAACCAGTGACGCAACTCACATTGCGAATCTGTTTTTCAAAGAGGTCATTCGACTTCACGACTTACCAAGGAGCATAGTTTTGGATCGAGACACCAAGTTCATGGGACACTTCTGGAGAACCTTATGGAAAAATCTAGAAATAAACTTGTCATTCAGTTCAACTTATCATCCTCAGAAGGATGGACAGACAGAAGTTGTGAACAAAAGTTTGGGAGACTTGCTGAGGAGTTTGATGACAGAACACCACAGTTAGTGGGACAATATTCTGCCATAGGCGGAATTCACATATAACGACTCACTAAATAGAAGCACAGGGTAGAGTCCATTCCAAATTGTTTATGGGACACAGCCAAGAGGATTATCTAAAATGAGGGATTCAAAACAGGATGAGATAAGAAGTGCTAGTGCAGAAGATTTTGCTGAAGCAATGAAGGAACTTCACAGCCAAGTGAAGGAGTGATTGAAAAACTTGAGCCAAGAGTATAAGCGCAGAGCCGATCAACACAGGAGACAACTTCAATTTGAGGCAAGTGGTGATTTGATTCTGGCACATCTGAGAAAGGAAAGGTTCCCGAAGGGGACATATAACAAACTGAAGATGAAGAAGATCGGACCATGTAAGGTCTTGAAGAAATTTGGGGCAAATGCTTATGAGATTGAATTACCCAATGGAATCGGAATTTCTCCGATATTCAATGTCTCAGATTTGTACCCATACAAGGTTGGAGTAGACAGTGAACAGCTAGAGGTCCAGTGAACAAAATAGATGCCAGTTGTAGAGAAGCCACAGATGGAAAGCATATTGGACAAAAGAGTTAGTAAGAGGACTAGGAGAAAGGAATACTTGGAATACTTGGTCAAGTGGAAGGGACATCCAGTTGAAGATGCCAGCTGGGAAATTGAAGAAGAGATCTAGAAGCATGGACAGACCATGCGTGAGCTCATGGATAGGAGCCCATGAAAATTTTCAGGCGAGGGAGTATGATGCAGGAGCATTGCCAACAACAAGTGAGCGTGGGGCAGGCACCAACGCATTTTGGCACATGATGAATTGTTTGAAATGTTTTGAAGTTCGATACACCAAACTTAAATGTAATATTTAAGAAAGAGCATACCTGTAGATTGTAATCAGACCGCGAGCGTCCCGCTCTCATCTAAAGGACTAAGAGGCATTTATGCTAGTAAATGTAAGTAGGTAGCTTTGAATTCTTAGATTAGACAGTTTTAGGAGCCAGAGGGAAAAAAAATATCGACACCCTCACTTGTATCATTGTAACATTAGCAGCACAATCAATCAATAGATCATAAGAGAAGAAGAAGCAGAAAGCTATGTAGAAAAACCCATGTACAGAAATTCTGGATTAATACAAAGATCTTTAGTTTAGACTCATGGTGTTCAATTGCTTTTTGTGTTGTACATGTTGATTGATATATGCTTGTTTAATCTCTATTATGCATTTTCTTTGATGCATGAATATATGATTTCATATTTAATGTCTGAAATATGAAGAGAGGAAGAGTAAGGAATGAGTTTTAATTGTTTCTCTGTCTGAGCAAGAGTTTTCTTGCAAAGAGTGCAGTGAAATTGTCNTTGACGGGTTCAGAGTATCAATATCTAAAATCTCAGGAGGGATAACATTGTTCTCATTCTCACAGAAGTGCAAGTTAAGAACAAGACCCGTGCAAGGAGTGCGCAGGTCGAGGGAAGTCTCAAAATTACAACCTGAGCGAAATTGTTGAAGGACTGTTGTCGCAGAGAGTGCGCAGAGTTGAAGAATTCAATACTTGGAAGTATTGAAGGGTTGCAGCAAGGAGTGCATGCAGGATTTTTTTCAAGACTCAAGTTTGTGGTAAAAGATCAGAAGAGTTAGTGCCTCGAAGTGTCGGAAGGAGTCGCAGTGATGTTGTTTCTTGGTGGATAAGTTTCGTGAAGGCGTACTTGTTCATTTTGCAGGAGTTGTTAAGGAGGAATTGGATGGTCAGAATTCTCCATGGAGAATTCATGAAGTTCCGAGGGCCGTCATATCTTGCATAGGAGAAGGGAAGTTATGGTAATCATTTTTCGAAGTGCAATCTCGGGAGAATTTGATCCAGGGGATCAAATTTTGCTCAAAAATTCAAAGTGGTTGGAATCACTTCAAATCGAACGAGAGCGTAGGCCTCATCGTTAAAAACCCAACACAACTCGTTTGGGCTCAAACGGATGTCAGGAGCGAGAGATATCGCGTTCTGTTCAAAATGACAAACAGGCAAAAAAAAGGATGCTAACTCTACAGTCCGTACAGTCTGTACGGCTGCTGACGTGGTAGTCTGTACGACACGTGGCAGAGTTGAGTGGCATAGTTGGTAGAGTTGGATGAATGGTATTGCGACACATGGTAGATTGTGGTTGGTTGTACGGTGCCACATGGCCCAGTCATGGGTTGCCACGTGGCACCATATTATTGGTTGCTTGTTTAAAATTTTATTGGAGTCCACCTGGTTAAACCCTGTGACCTCCACCTACATGTAAAGCCTTTGCATAGTATGCACTGCCAATGTGCCTCACTGTATTCCTTGTTATATATATGGGTTAAAATAAATTTAAATTAAAGTTGTTGTGTGGTCGACGCGGGGGTCTAGGCTTAGCCCTATCCCGCGATCGTATACACCATACCATATGACCCCCATTACACTGGTTGGCACACGCGTGTGTTTGGGTTTTTGAATGTGGTTTAAACAATTGTTAAAACCAACGACCCACCACTTGTTGTTTTACTATTCGCCTATGGGACGGAGCCCCATTTGAAGTTTGTGTGTGGTTACATGGCCACATGACCTCGGCCTTGGTGGTTAGGGGCTAGGTGCGCCCGTGACCATCCTACAATTCGCATCGTTTGTGTGGTTGAACTCAGTGCCAAGTTTTTACTCTTTAAATTGCATGTGGGCTAGGTTGATCCAATAAGGGTGTAATTTGTAGATGCAGAGAGAGCAAGTTTGAAGGGGGACTTCCAGGAAACCTATCTTCTTCAATTTTTGGCCAAACGAGGTGTCGAAAAATCCTAGCTAGGGGTTTTTGGACGTTCCGAAGCCATTGGAGTAGTCTATTTGTCATTTTGAGCATTGTAAAGCACATTTTTGAGCACTTTGAGAAAATAATACAAATGATCCATTGGAAGCTGGACCAGGAGATGTAGCCCAAGAGAGGGGTGAACTCCTTTATCATTTGCTATGTTATGTTTTTTCTGTTCATTGATT
>JASDQU011444472.1:1421-23174 GCA_032191745.1 Picea mariana
GATCTAAACTTTCACTCTTCTTTTCTTTTCCGACTCTGAGAAGTCTGATTCTCTTCTATTTTCCATAAACACAATGCTCACATAAATCCAAATCAATTTGTTTAAGATCTGGCAACAAATTTCTTTTTTGAAATATCTGCATCCCCTTCTCACTCATGTGTCCAAGCCTATGATGCCACAATTTTGTATTCACTCCTGTAGAAGCGAAAGAGATAGAAGAGTCAGTATTACCAGTACATAAATACAATGTACCTACCTTCTCTCCTTTTTCTATAACCAATGATCATTTGGTTACCTTCCACACCTTATCTATAAATATGGATATACAACCTTCACTTGCCAACTACCCTGTTGAAATTAGTTTTTCCTTTAGATATGGAACATGTCTTACCTCTTTCAACAACCATTGGTTTCCATTGGTTTTCTTTATTTTTACCTTTTCCATTCCAACAATTTTCCATGGTGCATCATCACCCAAATGAACCTATCCAAAATCACCTTGAACATAATCTAGAAAATGTTTCCTATGGGGTGTGGCATGAAATGAGGCCTCTAAATCTACTACCCAAGACTCAAAAATATTATCTACAGAAAGAATTGTAAATTTAAAATTTGTAAATTAAAAGGACAATTGGAAGGGGTCGTCCCTCTTATTGAAGAGACATGACCTTTCATTGGAGTCTTTTGGTGGCTAGGATTTCTCATGTAAATATGGCTAGCCAAGTCTCATTTTTATCATCACATTCCTCTCCATTGTAAGAGCATTAGGACTGAAATTTTCGCCTTATTCTTGGTTATCTCTCTCTTATACAAATGTGTTATTCTTGGAGGACAAGTGTGGATCATTATTTGTTGATTTTTAGATGGTTTTTGTTGCAATTAGGGTTTGTTCTTGTCAAATCTTGGTGAAGTAAGTAGAATTCTGCAATTTCATTTCATGCTATTTAATGTTTATGGTAAATTTTACTAGTTCATATTGAAGACTTTTGCTTGACAAAACCCTAAGAGAGTAGCATAAGTGCTTCCTCCTCTCACAAGGTTAATTTCATCCATAAATTTGTGAAGGAAATCCTACCGAGGGTTAAACTCCTAAAGCCATAGAGTGCTATCACTTTAGAAATTTGATTCTAGACTCTTCATTATGACATAATTAAAGAACTAAGAAGGGAGAAAAGGTTGCTAGAGCCCAAAAGTACCTGCACTCTAGCAATCCTTCACTTTAAGGCTTGAAATTTAAGGCCCTAATGTGCTAGCACCATAGATTTCAAGCCCTACCTCTTAGATATTGCTACTATCATCTCCAAACATATTGTATTGTTGTTGTAAAAGACTCCATAGCCCTAAGACACTAATCATTTGAGCTGTCTTGTGGTGAAAGTGATCAACAAACTCTCAATTTTCATTCTCTCAAGGTTTTCACTAACATTGCTAACTCTAACCTGAGATAACTTACTAAGTTACTTGTTGTAGAAAAAGGTTGCTACATCCATATTAACATACACTAATTTGATGCATACATTGCTCTAATAGTGGCTTAACAAACCCAAAAATTGCATTTAATGTTTGGACAATGTTCTATTGAGTAAATGCTAAATTTTCATGATAAATTGTTGTAATTCTGAAGTGCAATTTTTGTTGTTGTTACAATTTATGTAGTGTTGTTGTACCGTTGTTAACCACTGCAATTTTACAACAACCATAACATCTTTCGTTGTCTAGTGTCTTTAAGAGGTTTTACTTGTATACTTGTTCTTGGAAATATTCATATACGTGCCATAAGTGTTCTTGTTCTGCGTAGGTACTCGAATCATCTCAATACCTCTTTTTTTGTGACCTAAATTTTGACTTAGGTGATCAAGAGAGGATGTGGTAGGCTTGGATATCAAACTTGCTACTTTGATCCCTTGAGGTCATCAGGTAAGCCTCCCCTGTGATGGACCTCCTCCATCGCTAAAACAAGGGGATTTATTGCTAAGATGACAATGGTAGTATTTCATATAGTTACACATATTTGGGAACTTGCGTTGGGGCTTTGGCACATGTACAAATCCCGTGATAACACAACTCATTACCCACCACATACTTCTAGTTTATCGGTAAATGGTATTGAGATTTGGAAATGACATCAATCAAAGCTTCAACACCCAACACATAAATGCACTGCAAGTGAATTACCTCCAACACATAATAGGACTGCAAGGGTATTAATGACATTTTATAAAATTTATAACCCATCATAAATATGTTTCGTCAACTTGGATGCCAATTTCGGGACATGGTGAGATGACGATTTTGGTTGTATTTGATGAACAAAATTTCTTATGACAGGCATTTTTCCCATCAAATTCCAGTACTAGTCGTGGTTATCTAAAATCCATGTTGTATCATATTTTTTTGTTTTGAAATATAAGAAATTTATAATATTGAAATTTATGTCATTTCTCAATGGAAACTAACTAACAAATGTAAAACAAAGAAATATAAATGAGTATGGAGTGTATGTGGATAATGATATGCAATACAGCTAAATCCTAACTAGATGAGCAAAGAAAAAAGTTTGGAGATGTAACTATGATCTGCAAATTGTTGTGGATGTTCCACTAGAATAGTTCATCACAACAGATCTAATAAATAAAACTAAAATATACACTATGAAGGTTAAATTATTTTAGATTTCAGAATATTTAGTTACTGATTTTTTTCTTGTGCATTAAATAGATAAAATGTGGAAAATAGAGAACAATAAAGTGCAATCACACATCATCCACAAGATAACACAAATATTTTCTCTAGGAAACCCTTAAAAGAGAAAACCCAACTAGAAGGTGAGACTACTCTACGCTATTTTCACTAGTATGGAAATAATGCAACTACAAAGGAGAAGGGACTCTCTATGGACTTACATGAGACCTTTCGCATGTTAGGATACTACAAAAAATTAATCCCCTTTGTTATGATCTCTAATTTCCCACTCCCAGTTGTTATACTCTACTATGGAACAAAATATAATATAATAGAATGGAACCCCTTCTCCTCCTAGTGGTCTGGTATTTAACATAGTCCGATAGTCATCTAGGGGTAGGTTTTTAACTTCCTCAACCCTAAATTGTGGTAGGGTTTTGAACCTTCTAGAATATTCTTGAAATTCCTCATGTGGCTAGCCCTATATGAGTAATAGGGTTTGACATGGCATCCTCTCGTACCATGGTGATCAACACGATAGGTCAACTTGCGAAAGGCATAAATTTTGCATACGATCTCAAATTGATGCACAGTCTACACCATTGGAAAGGTCTTGAATTTTAAAACACTGCCAAGGGGTTGTGCATGAGTTTCAGACACAAAAACCCCAAAAAGGTCATTTAATTCCTAACAATGGCTTTGAAAAGTTTCGGACCCCAATTTTCCAAATTGGGACTTGCCACTAAAATGACCCTACAAGCTAACTCCTCCAATTTTTCCACTGTGAAAGCATCGAGATAGATGAAAAATAGTATAATGATCCAATATGAATCATACCTCCCAATTTAGGGAGGGTTTTTGTCCCCAAAATATTTACTAAATGAGGTGAGAAAAGTTTTCCTTTATCTTCTCCCTAGAGTACCACTTTTCTTTGCCTGAAAGTTGACCTTTCAACCCAATCTGCCAAAGGTCATGCCACCCTTGTATTGTAGTTCTGGACCGCTTCTGCAAAACTATGTCCTCTTCTAACTCTACATGAGCATCTAGTGCTAATTCCTCTATGGAAGATATGACTTGCTCCTTCTCCTGATCCAACATGGACAACTCATAGAGTTTGAGATTCTCCACATTCATTATTGAGTAAATGTGCATGTATGGGGGTAAGCTGAGTCTATAAGAATTACCTCCCACCTTTTCCAATACCTCAAAAGGACCATACCGCAGATCCTTGATCTTCTTACCAGGACCCTGTAGCCTTTCCTTATTCACTTGTAACCATACTCTGTCTCCCACTATAAATGTTTTCTTTGCTCTATGTTGGTCATGTCTAGCCTTGTTATTTTCCTGTGACTTCTTTAGTGTCTCTCGTACTTGCAAATGGTAATGGTAGAAGTGTCCTTAGACACACGCTTTTATTAAATAGGAAAAGAAATTACGTATGAGACTTTGCAAGAGTTTACACCCGAACAACACAATACTCTTGCAATGAGCTATATATAAGCTAAATGTCTTAACAAACTCTAGATATGGATCACTTATTAAATAAAAAAGTGTCCATTTACAATAAATGCTATCTTAACAATCTTATAACAATACTCCTAATTTAGAGCCTAAGATACGACACCTCTCTAGAGTCATATCTTTTACAATAATAATGTATTTCTAAAAGTCTACATTTATTAATCAAATATTCTAGATTATTAATTTAATATTCTAAATTAATAATCATTTTATTCTAACTTTATAAACTAGGATATGTGTATTTTGGATTATCTAACATTCACCCCTATGATCCAAAAATACATTACAACAGATACCAAGTTCATCCCTGAACTTAGTAAATTTTATTCTGCCAAGAGGTTTCGTGAAAATGTCAGAGATCTGATCTTCTGAAGGACAATAAATTGGCTTGATGACATCCTTTGCAATGAGTGATCTGATATGATGATACTTGGTGTCCACGTGCTTTGTCTTTGAATGAAAATCTGGATTCTTGGCAAGCTTAATGGCTGACTGGCTGTCGATGAATAACGATGTAGCTTCTGCTTGAGAAATGCCCAAGTCCTGTAAAATTTTGCATAACCAAACAATTTCACATGTTGCTTCCCATGCTAAGATGTATTCTACTTCTGCTGTAGAAGTAGCAACTATAGCTTGTTTCTTACAATTCCATGACACTGTTGTTGAAGCCATGTTAATTAAATAGCCTGATGTTGATGCTCGATCATCAATACTTCCGGCAAAGTCGGCATCTGAAAATCCACCAAGTACAAAAATTTTAGTCTTTTTGTAAAGAAGACCAAAATCTTTTGTTCCTTGGATATATCGAAGAACTCTTTTGGTTGCATTCCAGTGGTTGTCCCGTGGTTGTTGCATAAAGCGGGAAAGAACATTGACTGCATAAGATAGATCTGGGTGAGTGTTTGTCAAATAAATCAAGTTGCCAATCAACTGTCTATAAATAGTGTTGTCTACCAATTCCCCCCCTTCAAATTTTGAAAGTTTCAAGTTTTGTTCCATAGGGGTAAGAGATGGTTTACAATCCTGCATTGCAAACCGCTGAAGAATTTTTGCTGCATACTTACTCTGAGAAATAAAAATATGATGTGGATGTTGGAATACTTCAACACCAAGATAGTAGTGAAGGAGTCCCAAATGTGTCATCTTAAAACCTGCATGTAACTCCTTTTTGACCTATGCAATATGATCATCATTGTTTCTTGTAATGAGCAAATCATCTACAAACATAATAAGAATCACCAGATAAGGACCCTATTGATGGATATACAAAGTATCATCAGATTCACTTTGTTGAAAACCAACCTTCCTAAGGTATTCATCCATTTTGGTATAGCAAGCTCGGGGAGCTTGCTTTAACCCATATAAAGCCTTACTTAATTTGCAGACTTTATGTTCCTGCCCTGCAATTTCAAAACCTGGTGGTTGTTGCATATATACATCTTCATGTAAGTCTCCATTGATAAAAGCACTTTTTACATCCATTTGATGAACTTTCCAACCTTTCTGAGTGGCCAATGCAAGTGTTGATCGGATGGTATTCCATTTAGCGGTAGGAGCAAAAGTTTCCTCATAATCAATGCCTTCCTGCTACACAAAACCTTTAGCCACAAGTCATGCTTTATACTTGCCAATTTCACCATGTTGGTTGTATTTAATTCTATAAACCCATTTGCATCCGATGGGTTTAACCCCTGTAGGACAATCAACAAGTTTCCAAGTGTTGTTATCAATTACTGCTTGATATTCCTCAACCATAGCCTGTTGCCATTCTTTATGTTTTACTGCTTCTTTGTATGTGGAAGGTTCAATAAAATCATTTGCTGCCAAGACAAAATTCCCTTGATTGTTGTGTGATCCCCTTGTGCCTGTTTTATTCTGCTCATCAAACCTTACATCTTTCAAAAGTTGAACTGCCCATTTTGGTAGTTGATGTTCACTGGTTTGGGGATCTGAATTACCATTATTGTAAATTGGATTAATGTAAACTAACGTTCGTCGATCAGTTGAAGATTCTAGAGGTGGAGAATCATTTTCAGATGAACTGATGTTGCTAGGAGAGTCGGATGAACTGCTGGAAGACCCAGATGATGTTGTCGAAGTAACTGGACTGGATGTATCATCTTCAGATGAAGGAAAATCAAGTTCATACCAATTATGTGAATTTGGTTTTCTTTGTCTTTGATCTCCTTTAGTTTCTAACTTTTGAAGAAGACTTTCTATTTCTTCAACACTTTTACTTTCAGTTTCATCAAAAATTACATCCCCACTCACAATAAATTTTCCATTGGACAAAATTCGATACCCTTTCTTCTCATCAGAATACCCAATCATTGTGCATTTCAAGCTTCTTGAGTCAAGCTTAGTTCATTTTTCTTTCGGAACTAAGGCATAACATACTGATCCAAAAACTCTAAGATGTTTAACTCAAGGTTTGAAACCAAACCATGCTTCATAAGGTGTGATTCCATCCAAAGAAGCAGTTGGAGATCTGTTCCTTAAGTAGATAACTGTATGGATTGCTTCTGCCCAATATGTAGAACTTAACCTTTTAAAACTTAACATGGATCTTACCATTCCTAATAAAGTGTGATTCATTCGTTCTGTGACTCCATTTTGCTGAGTGTAGAAATTAGTAAGATGTCTTCTTATCCCATTGTCTATGCAATAAGTGTTGAATTCATTAGAAGTGAATTCTCCACCATTATCAGTCCTGAGTGTACCTATCTTTTCTTTAACTTCGTTTTCAACAAGTTGTCGAAAAATCTTAAATTTTTCAAATACTTCTGACTTTTGCTTCAAGAAGTAAACCCAAGTTATTCTACTGAAATCATCAACAAAGAGTAAAAAATATTTGCAACCACCGAAAGAAGTTTCTAGAGGTCCACAAACATCACTGTGAACTAGTTGCAACCGCCGATTTGCACGCCATGAACTTGTTGAAAAACTTTCTCGACTATGTTTTCCATAAATGCATGCTTCACATTTTGAAGTGTCCTTTTTTAAAGTGGGAAGTCCCTTAACCATCCCTTGTTTTTGCAGTTGAGAGAGACTTTCAAAGTTGAGATGTCCATATCTCACATGCCACAATCTGATAGGGGAGATACATGTACTCACTGTTCTTGCAAAGTCTGAATGTCTTGGAATAATTGTTCCTTTCATCCTTAACAGTTTTCCATCTTCATAACCTGTCATCATTGTTTTCATATTTTGTTTGATTGAATTAATCTTAACTAACCCATCTTCCATAATCACCTGATGTCATGCTTGTCAAATTGTGACTAAAGACAACAAATTCTTTTTGAAGGTGGGTGCATACCATACATTTGAAATCAGTCGTTCTCCAATATCAGGTAAATAAACTTTAACTGCTCCTCTTCCATAAGGAGTATGTTTGGTATTATCTGCAAGAAAAACATAATTAAGATGGCATTCTTGAAAACTCCAAAAGAAGTCACGTCTGAAAGTCATGTGTTGAGATGCTCTTGAATCTAAAATCCAAGCATCTTCATAATCACTTTGAAAATCAGTGGAAATCTGTAATGTTGAAGATGAGGTAAACACATATTCTAAATCATCATCATGTCGATCATTTGCAAACTGTGTTGTGTTTTGATGAAACTTGGATATTTTATCAATGGAAGTTCGACAATCTTCTGCATAATGACCAACTTTGTTACACCTTCTGCAAACTATTTGACTGAAGTCTCTCCCTCTGCCGAAATTCTGTCCTCTGCCCCTGCTTTGATTTCTGTGTGGAGTTTGTCCTTTGCCTTGACTATTGTCTCTGCCTTGACTATTTCCTCTTGCGTGAAAATATCCTCTGCCTTGATTGTTTCCTCTGCCTTGAAAATAACCTCTTCCTTGACTGTTGCCTCTGCCTTGAAAATTGTTATCTCTATTTTGGCTTCGACCACAACCTTGTACAAAATGTCCTCTTCCTCTGCTGCTATAACTGTCACTTAAAGATTTACTTGTGCTTGCTTCTGTAAAAAAAACATCTTCTCCAACTTGTTTTTTTTTTCCAAAAGTTTTGTTGTGTTGAGATAATAGTTCACTTAGTGCATCAAATGTAAGCTTGTCTAACTTGCCAGTGACTTGTAAAGTTTCCAAAAAATGGGTATAGGAAGAAGACAATCCAGCGATTAAGATTGTGGTCATGAAACTATCATCTACTACTTGAAAACCCTCATTTAGTATTTCCTGCTTAATGTTCTTAAGTCTGGAAATATATTCATGGACATCACCGCCTTCAGTGAATTTTTGTTGAAGCAACTTTAATTGAAGATCAACTTTCTTAGATTCAAGCTGAGTATCAAATAAATCTTTAAAAACTTTCAAAGCAGACCACACAACAGTCGTATTTTCAATGTGAACATACATCTCATCATTAACTGAAGATTTAATAAGTGCTAATGCTTTGGCATTTTTAACTTCCCATTTTGCTAATGTAGTTGCATATGTCGGCTTAGTTGGCTTAGTATCTTCATTATAGATATCACGCCAAAGTTCATTATAAATGAGAGTGATTTCAATGAGTTGTTTCCATGTCTTGTATGATTTTGTGCCTTCAAGTTTATCGGAGTCGGAGAACAAATTAATTAATTTCGACATTGTAGTTGTTGAATTTACGTACCAAAAAAAAAAATCAAGCAAAGAAATATCAAGATGAGCAACACACCAGATGCATCACACCAAAGACGGTCTATCGGGGCTTGGCCTTGACCCTCGTAAAGTCGTTGAAACAAGGAAAAAATGACTGAGCTTTGTACTTGGCTCTAGTCAAAATCCAAACAACTTTCAAAATTTTACACTTTTATAAAACTCTGGCAATTTCGCCCCCCCTCAAAGTAAAAAAAAAATAAAATTACTTTGAGTTACAAAATTTATGTTACCTCCAAAAATATTTGAACTGTTGATCCTTCAGCTCACAATACAATAGTAGAGAAATTTCGCACAATAATTTCGCAAAGCCATTCAAATCAAAAATTGTTGGAGTATATAGATCCATTCTTGTTGGGGTTGAGGCGGCATCATGAACGCGGATTGATGTCAACTATTTCAAAACTGAATCAAAACAACGTTCCAATCATAATGTTTCGAACTCCCTTACGATCTGCAACTTCTCAACCAGTTGGTTATGCATTTAATCCACTATTGACATGATTATATACAGATTTTTGGGCATCCATCTTTAATTCTGAAAGACCAACGATCTTTCCACACGCATTTATACATGCATTAATGTTATTACATCAAACGACAACTGTTAACTATTTGCAAATTGTTCACCTGTATCTATTGGTAATCCAGGAACTTCAACAAGGAGACCTTGTCTACGCTGGACAGATTCTTCAGCAACTTCTTGATGACATCTGTAGGAGTATCGTCAGTTGGGGTGAACAGAGTCAACCCCTTCTTGATGGAGTCGTCGTAGGACTTGATGACCCCCGTCGTGAAGATCAAGCCGACGAAGATCTTGCAGCCTCCCTTTATCAGAACTGCAGTGATGTTCACTTCGTCGGGGGAGGGCGTCGGTGCCTCTGCCACGTTGGTCACAATGAGTTGACTCACCTAGACGACCAACAAGTTGTAGATCACCTACTTCATGGAATTGAAGTACTTGGCAGACAGCCTAGACCCATCTGCGATGCCGAATGCACCAGTTTTTTTAATTCGTTGAATAGTTATAATCCACGCCACATCAAACCACTGAAGGTCGCGTGTTCGATCCACACTCACCGCACCACTGTACATTAATTTATAAACGCGTTTTTAACCAACAAGTCAAACGCACAGGTCGCTCCAGTCCATTGTAGGCATTCCAAAGGAAATCGAGATTTGCCAATGAAGTAATAACCTTCACCAACACAGGATCTTAGACACTATCTCTCTGTTTGCGCTTTGGATTTATGTTTCAATTTTATAAATATGGTAAACAACAAAATCCAGAAACGGCATAGAACTCAGGTCCGACAATTTGTTGAGAGCACGCTAATACATACTATCACAAAGAACTTCGAGAAATGGTTGCTGCATATATGCGAAGTCATGATGAAGGTTTTTTTAACATTTTATTTGTCCAAATCTCACAATGATACAGAATCAGATGAGAGTTTACAGGAAAGATTTAAAAAATGTTGCAGGGAAATTGAAACAACCGCAGTTTACACATGCATTAGGAAAACACATAGGGAGGTGTTGACGGGCAAAATCGACCGTCCGTCAACTGAGAGAGTGGAACCAGTCCGGGGTTGTCTAATAACCCAAGCCGTTTGGGATGAACCACTCTGACGGGTTTAGCGGCTCCGTTGGCCGATCTAAGGTCCTAAGAAAAAAAAAACTAATCTACAATAACTAATCTAACTAAAAATAAATAAAACAAACTACTAAACTAATCTAACTACTAACTATTAAATAAACTAACTAAAATTAATTATTAAAACAAACTAAACTAATCTAACTATTCTATATATACAATCTACTAACTACTACTATACTAACTCTAACTAATTAACTATCTAACTACTAATTGAAATATAACTTATTCACAAAATATACAATATCTACAATTTACAGATTTAAATAAAACCTGAAAAACTCATTTATGTTCTGCCCTGGTGACAGAAAAAGATATTTTTTTGTTGATTTTATGATTTATGAACAGAAATAAAACAAAACTAACTAAACTAAACAACTAATATACTAATTCTAACTATAAATCTAACTAAACATATATCTAACTAAATTACCAATAAATATACTAAACAAATTATCAAAAATAAATCACAAACTGACCTGGAGAAATGCTCCAGATTTGTCATGTGTATAATGACTGTTTTAGCTGACCGGAGGGAGGAAACCCAAACCAAATAATCCAGGAGCTTCTCGTAAACGATGGCTGCAGTTCTCTTCAAGTTTGTTTACAGGACAAACAAGACATAAAAATAACAACAATCTTATAATTTATAAATCTTGACAATTGGGTAAACCTGTATGCAAAGACTTATATAGAATAATTCAATCGATGAAGAAGAGAAATCTGTCGTTCATTAACTGAATCAAATAATTGTTGTATTTTTAAGTATTGAAAGAAATCAAACATGGATCATATTAATTAAATCATATCATTATGCAAAAGACCATGATAGCTAAAGTAGTCACTAATCAAGTGCAAATTGATAAGCATAAACATGAAACAAAAGATTAATATTTTGAAAAGCGAAAGCTGTAGCAAAACATCAACTTCTGTCCCTGTTTGTATTAGGAATCCATAGCCTGGTTCTCCCACAAGTGAGGATGATCCTTATTACAAAAAATAATAAGTATTTATAAGTTTTCCACAAGGTAAAACATCCCTGTGGAAGTAATCAAAACAGTTTACATAAATCTGGGAAGATATCCCAAGTTTAACTAAACTAGGAAACTATAATAAAACTAAAACACACAAATATCCTCCTAGACTGTCCAGCATATCCCATACAATTCGAATTTACCTGAAAAGGGTCAAAAAGGACAAGTTAGAAGGATCTTTTATTAATAAAATAATACAAATCTAATTCTATAGACTAGCTACAGAATCCTCTGATTCTGTAGATGGTCTAAATAAGACACAGAATCAGCATTAAAATCGATTGAAAATCTTTTAAAGAATTAAATTCAATTAACATCCAATAGCTATTTGAGAACGAATCATTCAATTTGAAATCGTTATACCATTCGAAATCAAACAAGATCCAAATCAATTAAAAGACTACAGAGATAGGCTTACTATGTTTTGTTTGTTACCACAAAGTCGGGTGACAAAATTATATGGAACAGTAATGCAATCGTTTCATATCAAATCGAATTCAACATAAACAAACCGCCAGCAATTGTTATGTTTCCTTATCAACAGGAGATATGAATTTGACAAGATCAATTTCGAATCGTCATAATAAGCGATTTGTGCCATGAGCAAACTAAATCAAAATTGGCGTGTAGATGAAATCATAAAAGGATCAATCAATTGGTAACAGAGTTCGTAAGAATCGGTTGATCGCTTGTTATTGCAAATTGGGGCAGACAAAATCATTCACGAAATCTTTTCTTGAGTGCATTTAGAAACAACTATTACCCGAATCTCCTCATACGAATTTAACAGAATGACATAAGTCGAACTGAGTTAACAAACTCGTTTGAGAACAGAACTGTAATCAAATCTATTTGATATGAATGCAATCTCATAAAATCGATCAAACTAACTGAAGATATAGTTAACCAATCAAGCGAATCAAACAGATGGGGTTTTACACAATCGTCGTGGGTCAAAACGTTCCAGGATTCGAGCGTGAATATTATTCGCACAGACTTAAATGAGCGTATTGTTTTCATAAAAAACAGAGTCATTTTTCCCAACTTGGAAACGATCAAATCTAGAACATTATATGACACAACATAGTAACAACCAAATTTATTGAAATCGTTTGCCACAACATATGAATCATAATGAGATCGAAAACAAGCATAATCATATTCTAAATTGAGCACGAAAAACTTCCTGTTCAGAGTGGATACAACGAATTGAATTGAAAGAAAACCATCAGTTTCGTTAATTCAATCAGGCAAACGAACAAATCAAATCCAAACGAAGACTATTCGAATCCAATCAAAATCTATCAAGGGATAAACTGGGAATGATTAACTCATGTATCTAAAACAAAATTTCATTTATTTTTAGCAAGGCGAAATGTATACAGGATGAACACATTATGAGAAAGCCATTTCGAAATATAAACAGATCTATTCGAACACCAAATTCCAACCATTATATTAATCCTGGTCATTCACAGAACTAAAACGATATCAAAATCCATACATGTATGGCGAGCAGACGGCTTAATCATGACAATTTAGAGTTGATAACGGCTGTGGCCGATTCAACATTCTTGAAAAGGATGGAGCCTGTTGTCTTCTGCTTCTTATCAGTTACTTGGAGCTTGTCTCTTTGATTGGTCAAGACTGCAATTTGATCTTCCAGTGATTGAATTTTCGATTGGAGTAGGGGAACATCAATGTAGTATCGATCCAACCATAAATCACATTGGTCACAGGATGGTTGCATGGGTTTTGAAAGAGGAGGCGAGGGTTTGATCATTTTGCTGAGGGTCTCGTTAGGCAATTTAATCCCTGGGTAACTAGGATTGTTTCTTAGGCAGGGGGGAATATTCGTCACGAAATCATAAGGTGGTTCAGGGCATAAACCCTGTGAGTAAGGGTACTCCCTGGCTAAGAAACGTTCTACGTAAGAGTCCGAATCCTCCCTAAGGACAATAGGCTTTGACTGAGCAGAGGGTTTAGGTTTGTTCCTATCCATTCTTGAAATAAGCCGAGCGTTATTTTTACCCTTAGCATTAGCAGTAGGGTTTTCCTTGGGCTTTTTGCTCATAGGTTTCTTTATAGCCTCGACATTCTCAGTTTCAATGTATGGTAAGTTAACCTTAGGGTCGGCCAAGGGTTTAGGAAGAGGCAGTAGGACATGGAAGGGCACAGGCGGCTCGGCCATGGTTTCACTCACCACAGGTTTGTCAACCTGGACAGGGTCTGTGTCATCGAAACCATTTCGAGCAACGAAAGCTCTCTAGCTATCACCATGTAAACTCAAGTGATAAATAACAATAAGTTTGATAAGTCCATGGTGGAACAGGCTACTGTCAGCCTTCTGCCTTTTAAACCTTTTCGACATTTTATATAGGCTTCGATGAAAGTAAAAGGGCATATTCAACGGGTATCCCATTAAATTCATCAACAAACGCAGGTAGTAGAGAAAAACGAGTCTGTATCGACCTTCACAGGTCACGAACTGCTTGACTACCATCAAAGTATTGTGCCATCGTGGTTTAAGTGAGGATATGGGCATACCTCTGTCACAAGAGGTGACTTTGCGCGAGAGGAATAGTAGTGGCCATGGAACCTCTTCCACTTTCAAATTTTTGAACCAAAGCTGGCCTATGGCAGGTAACCCTGTAGCATAACCAATAAAATTCTCATCGATTTCCAATTGGATGTCACCCACTTTGGCTCTACAGCCATCGAAAGTCATGGCGAATTGTTGCGCCACAACTAAATTAAAACCCTCAAATCACTGCACGAAGGTGAGCCATCCGTTATCCTCCAAGTTTTTATGAGCATTGTCAAACATTAACAAGGCTTGGTTTCCATTTGGCTCGATTCGCACGACTGGTGCCATGGAGCCGAGCACATGGTAAGTCGAGGGTTTGGATCAGAACACACACAGGAGCAGAGCTACCCGAGATAACAGAAGTGAACGAAGATAAGGGATAGGCATAAATGCCATCGTGCGAAGGTGGTGGAGCTTATCTCTGCCATGCATAATAATTATTGCAAAGGTACAACCACCAGCTTTCATAGCTGTTCAACCTCACTATAGTAGTTCAACGATCAAGTCATTTACCCAACCAATAAAACCAATGGTAGAACCAACGCACGCAATGAGCGTTATGCCATATTTTTTAAACCATCACCATACAATTTGAAACCAATACCAATCGTTTAACCCTACGCCAATGTATTGTATAATAGCTCATATCAATAGTTTTAACCACCATGCCAATGGGTATTCATATAATCAACAAGCCAATAGTTATGAAAACACAAACATAGGTATCATATTAAATATATATATGAAAGATTTAACCATAACACCCATGTATCTTATGAAACCAAAGGTCAAGTAGGTCAAATAAAATGAAAATCCAAATGCCAATGCATTACAAACTCAATGAAACCAAATTACACATTCAATCGAAGCATGAGTACCGATCAAAGGACCTTGTCAACTATATAATGATAGATAAAAGGTAAGCACAATAGGCATATCGACAAAATTAATCATGACAGTTCAAACAATGATTTCAAATGCGACTTCGAAAGACCAATGTTTTCACGCTTACAATCGTGAAAATAAAACGAAAATAATCGTGCAAAAGGCGCAAAGAATAAAAGTGTCGTTCATCTGAAAATTGCGACGAAAAATCGATGTTTGCAAAACATTGGTGTAGGCAGCTTATAAGACAATGAAAAAATGTGATTTGGTTGCCAACAATGGCAACACACTGGTAGAAGCAGTTATCTCTGCCAAAAGAAACAAATTTAGATTAGGACAGCAAAGATAATTTCAACTCAAAAATAACAACCAGAAAATAGTATAAACATCATCATTGACCAACTATTCCAACAGTGTTTCAAAAGATGAAAACTGATAACAGTCTTAAGATCGGCAAGTCTCGATATTAAAGATAAAATCTTCAATATTGTTGGCATAGCCACTGCTGCCAGCATGCGTCCATAGCCTCGACAGGGTTGCCATTTAACCCACTTTGACATTTGTATCCTGCCAAGAAGTTATGAATCAGAATAAAGGACATCAAAGAGGTTTCTTTTTTGTAAATTTTCATATACCCGACATTGCTTCGCTGCCAGCAGGTCTGTTCAGCACCCCGGTGAAGTTGTCTTGGCGCCATGCATGCATTTACCCACTGCCAGCATACCTGTTCAGTATCCCGGCGGGTTTACAAGCACTTCCCACAGCTCTTATTGACAATTTATTTTGTTTTGTTTTTCATAGATATATAGCTGAGCGGGGTGACGCTGAAAATCATGATATTTTAACATATTTTTTCAGACCTCATCAATTTTTTTTTTAGAACTGTCCTTTATTTAGATCCAGAGATGTTTTATTTATAAAAACAGCTTCCTAAGACAAGGAGACATCTTCTGAGTCATTCCTTTACGGAATAGGGACAGCGTAAAAAGATAATAGATGATCATGACAAGCTTTGCTCAGATATCGTAGTCAGTCCACTTCTTTCAAACAACAGATTTTTCCAACACAGATATAAACTTCAGCAATATACCATTGATGTTTGTACAAATTTTTCAGAAGTTATTTCAGCGAAGAAAAATTCTTTCGTCTTTGTCTGAAGATTTCAGTGCACAGGTATGTGTATTTTCCAAGAACACAAACTGATAAATTCAAATCAAAATCAAAAACAGAAAGCAAATGAAAACGCAAACAAAATAAAATATTTACATAATATACAAGGGTAGTTATCAAGCAAAGTATATCTTCAGGGCTTGGCCATTCACCGGGTAGGTGTCAAGCTGCCCTTCAAGATTCTGCAATCGAAAAGAACTGGGACCCAACTTTTCAGCAATTAAAAATGGTCCAAGCCATAAGTTTTGAAATTTTGTGTGTTCTCCCTTTCCCTCATGCGGTTTGTCCCATTTTAAGACGAGATCACCTACTTCAAAATTCCTATCAAAAGCAGAGATAGAATCGAACCAGCTTTTAACCAATTGTTGATGTTGATCTAACTTACGTTTAGCTTGGGCTCTTACCTCTTCCAGCTTCATCAAAGCGTTAATTCGATTTTCTAGAGGGGGACAATCTTCTTCTTGGACTTTCTGCGACAACTAGAGTGAAGGAAGAAGAATATGAGGTGGCAGAATCGCTTCTCTGCCATAAACGAGAAAAAAGAGGAGTTACCTATAGCAGCTTTTGGCGTTACCCTATCAGCCCATAACGTGTTCAACAGTGCATTGTGCCAATTCTTGTGATTTTCAACCACGGTTCTCTTGATAATTTTAATCAAGTTCTTGTTTGTTGATTCTGCCAATCCGTTGCCCTGAGGGTAATAGCTAGAAGAATACTTCAGCTTAATTCCTTTTTCCAAAGAGAACTCGCTCATCTCAAGAGAGGAAAAGTAAAAAGCATTATCGAATACTAAACAGTCAGGGATACCGAAATGAGTGACAATATTTGAATTTAGAAAGGCGATTACCTGACTAGTGTTGATAGTTCTTAACGCAACAGCTTTAGACCATCGAGTAAAGTAATCTGTGGCTGTCACAATGTTGTTGCGAGGATGGGGGCTTGATTGGACCTATGATTCAAGGCCCCACTACTGGAAAGGAGAATCTACTGAAACGGGCTGCAGAGGAAAGGCTGGTTTTTGTAACCGCCTTGATGCTTTCTGACAGATGATACATTTACGACACAGGGCATGGGCGTCTCTAAAAAGAGTAGGCCAGTAATAACTGGCTCTTAGAACTTTATGAGCAGTGGTGTCACCACCGAAGTGACCACCAGCTTCTCCTGCATGCAACTCTAGCAAGACTTTTTCTGCCTCGTCCTTTTCGAGACAGCGCATCAGTACCCCGTCAAAATTTTGACGAAACAGGATACCATTTATCAAATGAAAGGAGGCAGACTTTAACCTCAACGCTCTTCTCTTAGAGGGATCTAAGTGACGAGGTGTTGATCCATGTTCAAGATAGAATCGAATATCGTTGTACCAAGGACTAACAAGGTTTTGTGTGCAACAGATTAGACTTTGATCGCATAGTCCTAGGTTAGACGTATCACTTTCTTCTTGTTGTTCTGTTGTTGAATCAGCAACTAACTTGCATAATCTTTGGCCTCTCACTATCTGAGCTGGGGTGATTTCTAAGTCATACTCCTGCAAGGAGGTGACCCAGTTGGCTCTCTTTTCTCCTAGTTCCTTCTACACTAACAGGTTCCTTACGGATGGGTAGGGGACGATGACTTTCGTCCTTGACTTCAAAAGATAGGACCGGAAGTGCTTGACTGCTTTGAAAACAGCATAGGCTTGTCGATCTACCACTGGGTAATTAAGTTCAGCGCCTTTAAAAGCAGAGCTCATAAAGGAAATGGGTACTTCGTGGTTCTTGGCATTTTTTTGAGTTAGGACGGTGGCATAGGAACGGTCAGAAGCAAAAGTATAGAGTGTAAAATCTTGAGAAAAATCGGGGCTCACGAGAGATGGAGCGTCTATTATAGCCTTCTTTATTGCATTAAAAGCTTGGTTTTCAAGAGATCCCCAGTGATATTGGGTGTCTTTCTTAATTAGGTTTTGCAAGGGTCTGACCATTTCAGAGAAGCTGGGGACAAATCTTCTCACGAAGTTAATTTGGCTTAAGAAAGACCGCATAGATTTTTTGGATGTAGGAGGGGGAAGTTTTGCGATGACTTGAGTCCTTTCGGGGTCAATAGTCATCCCTTCACTAGACACAAATAATCCTAGGAGTTTACCCTGTTCTACTGCAAAGATGGTTTTTTTTGGGATTCAAGGAGATGTCGTATTTACGACATCGTAGTAGAACGGCTCGTAAGTGAGATAGATGATCGTTTTTGTTTTTAGAAAATACAGTCAAATCATCTAAGTAAACTACGACGGATTGATTGATCGGGCCTCAGAAAGCAATGTCCATTGCTCTCTGAAAAGTGGCACCGGCATTAATCAATCCAAAAGGCATTTTGTGATAAGCATAAGTGCCCCACGAAGTACGGAAGGTAGTTTTAAGTTGGTCTGGTGGAGACATCAGGACTTGGTTATATCCTGAGAAACCATCCAGTAAGGATAGCCTCTCGGAACCAGATACTTGTTGAAGGATCTGTTCCATGGGTGGGACAGGATAGTTGTCTTTGTCAGACGCCCTATTAAGGTTTCGAAAATCGACGCAGAGTCGGATTTCCCCATTTTTCTTCCGGACTGGGACAAGGTTAGAAACCCATTGAGTGTGTCTAACATGAAAAATTATCTTAGCATTTAGGAGCTCATTCAATTCCTTTTGAACGGTTGGTTCAAGTTTAGGATGCATTTTTCTCAGTTTTTGTTGAAAGGGCAAGGTTTGGGGCTTCATCGGGATGACATGTTGTATGATGTTAGGGTCGAAAGTTTTGAGGTCATCATACGTCCATGCAAAAACATCTTTAAATTATTTGAATAATTTAATAAATGCAGCTTTTTCTTGTCGAGAACATCCCAACCCTAGATTAATGCATTGAGGATTTTCATTAGTTCCTAAGTTCACCTTTTCATAAGATAACGAGGAACTATTGGTTTTACAGTTGACCGTCTTTTTAAATTTATCTTTAAAATCATAAAACTTTTTTAATCTAACTACAGATTTTGGGATCGAGTTTACCATATCCGATGAAGATTCAGGAGTTCTCGGATCTGGTATTACCGTGAAATCGCACAAATTGTCATCGTGTGTGTGTTCGTCTATCACCGCGCCTTGAAAAGTTTCTTCCATGTGCAGAAAGTTGATAATCTGTTGATCATCGTCAAATACTCTCCAATTTGTGATGTTGTCGGGAACGGATGGCCGAAACAGCAGCTCAACAGAGAATGCATCTGGGGATAAGCCTTCTGCAGGAAGAAGTTTAGAAGCTACATTAGCTAATAAATCTGCTTCAGAGTTATTCAATCTAGGAATAGAATTTATATTGAAAGAGGAAAATTTATTTATTAAATTCCATACCTCAGACTGGTAGCTTTTGAGACGTGGAGAAAGACAGTGGATAGAATCTCTTACCTGTCTAACCACTATTTCAGAGTCGCCGAAGACGATTAAATTTTGAATGTTCATATCCAAAGCTTTTCTGAGACCTTGCAATAAAGCCTCATATTCTGCAGTTTTATTAGTACATTCAAATTCTAGTCTACATGCTATCAATGTTTTGTTACCTGCTGGATCGATAATGACGCAACCTGCACCAGCTCCTTCTTTAGACTTAGACCCGTCAAAATAAAGAGACCAAATTTGATTTCCATTGGGCACATGGCACTGTTGCATAGAAGCTGTTGGTTGCATATATGCTACAATCTCGGACTGTTGTTCTGGATTGATGATAGGTGAAGCCTCAGCCATGAAATTGCCGAAGAAGGTGTCCATCCCTTGCACTTCAGGTGAATCAGCAGAAGGTGTATATGGTTCGTTGGGATCATTCAAATCTGTGATCGTGAACTTAAGGTAGCACTCACGATTTACTTTGATTTTATTAGGCTTGTCGTTCTCTGGAAGCCATAGATGAGACCAATATGTCGCAAAATAACCATGTAGATGCTCTGACCAGTCCCTGCTTAAAAAGAGACCATACACTTCGGGAATATCCACAACAATTATATCAATAACTTGATGAACCTTGGAGTTAGACGATAATCTAATAAGCACATTTTTTAGTTTGCCTATAACTTTAACATTGGTTCGATCAAGTTGTATGATTTTTAAAGTAGAGGGTTCAACTTCAGCATTAATTTTTTGGCAAATAGACCAAGGCATCAAATTGGATGACGCCCCTGAGTCTAACATACAATTGTGCACGTTTCTATTAAAAATATCGAAAGTTAACAGGAAAGGAGGTACATTTTTGTGAGTACTAAGAGTAGTAGCTTGTGGCTTTTTACTCGCTGTTTCTAAAGCTACTTTATCTACATTATTTACATTATTTACATTACTTACAGGAAGGCTTCCTTTATCTTGAGGAGCAAGATTATTTTTAGTGGAAGTCTTCTGAGGGACTTTGTTTTGCACAACCTTGTTACCATTAGAATTACCATTTTTGTCGTTCTCTAAAATATTTTGCAACATTTTTTGAAGCAGAAATGGAAACTTCAATAAATCATAAATAGAAATGTTATCCCTTAGCTTTTTAAGATCTTCAACAACATCATAATCTAAGTTGGGGTTCACATTACTCTATTTAGTCTCAGCTGATTTAGATTGCTTTGGGGGCGAAGTTGTAGTGTTTTCGGTAGAAGGTTTGTTTGTTGTCTTACTCATGGTATTATAAGGATGAACTGTCTCGAAGTTAGCTTGGAAGATGCTATCCAAGAAGTGTCCAAAAATATTCAGAGAAGACTCTTCTTCTTGAACTGTCTCTTGTTCAACTACCTCCTGAGGGATTTCAGGAGGCATCAAGTTATCTTGGGCTTCTAGAATTGTTTGAAGGGCGCATTGCAAACTTTCTAGATTTAGGCCTTCTGTGGTTGGATTAGGTCGGTTGGTAGGAAAAGGCTTCCGGAACGGGGGTTTGTAAGGTCCTTTGCTCGAGGAAGCTTCTTCGGTCGACCTTTTTAAGTCTATAACTTGATTTGACAGTTTTTGAACAACTTTAGTTAAGTTTTCTAAATCCGAGCTTTTAGGTTGTGTTTTACTTGGAGTGGGTCTGGGGAGAATTTCGATTTTCTTTTTGGAAGAAGAACTAGTCTCTGTCTCGTTGCTAGAAGAATATTTAAGAATAAGTATGTCTTTTTCAATCTGGTTGGCCTCCTCAAAGGCTTCTAACAGTGTGGCTTTCTTAGATAGTTTAACCCAAATAGCTATACTTTGATGCAAAGCTTTAGTGTAGTAAGCTATTATAAGACTCTCAGCATGCATGGAATCCACAGGATTCAGTTTTTAAGTGTTAAGAATCTTTGGTTAAAGTCTTTAACTTTTTCTTTTGGGTTCATTCTTAAGCTAGAAAGGTCCATGACTAGGACTTCCAGAGGTTTACCGTCTTCGAACTTTTCCAAAAAGCACGACTCGAACTTTTCCCAAGACACGATGGTATGGGGTTGTTGGGCAAAGTACCATGTGGATGCATTGCCCTCGAAGGTATAAGGGAACAACCTACAGACAACGTCTTCATGTTCAACATTGCGGAGTCTAATGGCTAGCATAAACTTTTTAATGTGATCTCCA